>CAUYQU010038678.1:0-39836 GCA_963574635.1 Cheracebus regulus
CACAATAATAGTGGGAGACTTTAACATTACACTGTCAATATTAGACAGATCAACGAGATAGAAAATTAACAAGGATATCCAGGACTTGAACTCAGACCTGGAACAACTAGACTTAACAAATATTTACAGAACTCTCCTCCCAGAAATCCACAAAACATACATTTTTCTCAATATCACATTATAACTATTTTAAAAGTGACCACATAATTGGAAGTAAATCACTCCCCAGCAATTACATAGCATTTCACAGGTTTAAATAAAAGATTGGTTGGCTGCTTATTTGTTATTTTCATCCCCTATTCCTTCCTGTCTCCATTGTTAAACACAATTATTGGCATAAAAGAGGTTTTTAATACACATTTTTAGACTGTATTCTAGCCTAGGCAATAAAACTAGAATCCCATTCTCTCTCCCTCTTTCTCTTCCTCTTTCTTTCTATCTTTCACTCTTTTTTTCTTTCTTTTGCTGTTTCTTTCTTTCTCCTTTTCTCTCTTTTTCTAAAATCTCTTCCTCTTTCTCTTTCATTCTTTTTTTCTTTCTTTTGCTGTTTCTTTCTCCTTTTCTCAAAAAAAAAAAAAAAAGAAATCTGAGAAGAGATTTGAAAAAAAATAAATAAATAAAAAATAAAAAGTAAAAAAATAAAAACACCAAAAAGTCCTTTCATTTGTGAATTTCTTTTCAAACTAAATTCCTTATTTATTGAGCTCCATAATTAAGGCATTGTTTACTGCTAAAACCTATAAAAACATAAACCTTCAGGCCAGGCATGGTGGTTCACTCTTGTAATCCCAATACTTTGGGAGGCCAAAGTAGGCAGATTACTTGAGCCCAGGAGTTCGAGACCAACCCGGGCAACATGGGAAATCCCTGCCTCTAACAAAAATACAAAAATTAGGGAGGCACAGTGGCATGCACCTGTAGTCCCAGTTACTCGGGGAGGCTCAGGTGGGAGGATGCCTTAAGTCTGGGAGGCAGAGGTTGCAATAACTTGAGATTGCACAACTGCACTCCAGCATGGGCAACAGAGCCAAATCCTTGTCTCAAGAAAAGAGTAAACCTTCAGTAACCCACATCAAAGGAAGCAAGGGCTGAGAGCGATGGCTCACACCTGTAATACCAGCACTTTGGGAGGCCAAGGTGGGTGGATCACCTGAGGTCAGGAGTTTGAGAACAGTCTGGCTAACATGGTGAAACTCCATCTCTACTAAACATACAAAAATCAGCCTGGTGTGCTGGTGGATGCCTGTAATCCCAGCAACTCGGAGGCTGAGGCAGGATAATCACTTGAACCCAGGAGGCAGAGGTTGCAGTGAGCCAAGATCACGCCACTGCACTCCAGGCTGGGCGACAGAGTGAGATTCCATTTCAAAAAAAAACGCAGATAGAGCATTCAAACAGACATATAATAGGTAACATGACTGCTGGATCAGAAAATAATTTAGCCTCTGAAACACAGTCTAATACAGTGATGGTGAATATGGGTAGCTCCAGATGCAGACTGCCTGCATTCAAATTCCAGCTCCTGTGCTTTCTGGCTATGTGGCTATAAGCAAGTGACCTCTGTGCTTCAGCCACTTCATCTACAAAGTGAGGAGACTATCAGGTCAGAACCTGCCCCATAGAGCTGCTATAAAGGTCACATGTGCAAAGGGTTTGGACCAGTGCTTGCGACGAAGTATTCAAAACTGTTAGCTATTACTATTACATATTATTACAATCAGTAATACTACTTTTCTTAGGCAAAGTCTTCTTAAATGGCATTTATTACCAGATAGACAGTCTACTTGAGATCTATATATGCCGACATGGGAAGAGAGATCACAATATATGACTGAGAAGAAAAAAGCACGTTATAGAACATGCTCACTGTTTTAAAAAACAAAATATAAATAATCTAGGGTACGAACGTATAAATGATTTTGGAGGGGGGAAGAATAAGGGAAAGGAGGGAGAAAAAAAAACTATTCATCTGCATTTACTGAATTCTTTTAATAGGTAGGTATTTCCCTGGTAATAGTATTCTTTTTTTAAAAAAAAAACAAACCAACACAATATCCATGTTTTCAGTTGTTTGAAGAATGACCTTTCTATGTCAAACCTACCTAGATCTATAGAAATAATGAAGGAGCTGCAGAAACTCTGCTGCAGAAGGGTTTTTTAACTAGTAGACACTTGTAACATTACATTAGTGGTTTTAGTTGACTTTGGGGGGTACTTTTTGGGTATCATTTGGTTTTAATCCATCAACCCCATCAGGAAATCAAAATGCACTGTAATTTGTGGATTTTCATGAGATTTTTGTTTTAATCTAAATCAACATTGACGAAATGGCACCAAGAAACAAGGAATTTAAAAGATTCATTCTGAGAAGTTGTGAAGAAACTTGAATTTAAATCGTGAATTGAAACATTTACATGGTTAAGCTCTGTTTTAATGCTTTACACATGAGACCAAAATCACACTATAATTATTTTGGGGATAACTCAAAAAAAAAAAAAAAAACCTTCCAAATGAAATAGTTGCAGCCTTAAAGAATCAGATTGTTTCTATGTAAGGAAGCAATTGTAAATAGCATATAACTAACAATTGCTCCCATTGCGGCTGAATATTTTGACAGAGAAATTCAATATTCCAGTTCCAACGGCAAATTGTCCCAGCAGCTAAGTTTTTAATTGATTTCAAAACATCTAAGTTTGTAGACTAAATGTGATGACTTTGACTATCATACAAAAGCCAAATAAATAGTAACAACAGACACTACAAGCCAAAAACCCAGCGTATCAAGCAACACAACTATAGAAACAGAATGAGCCAATGTCCCATTTAAAAAAAAAAAAGGGTCTAAGAATGAATATAGGGAGAAATGTAAAAATTTTTCTCCTCTGCAATCATTTATTAAAGTAAATCCTGCACCTCTTTAGTGCTTCCTAATTCCAAGAAAGGGTTAACAAACTACCGCTCCCCCGACCACCCCCCGGGCCCTCCGCCAAGAAAAGTGCCCAAGTTGCTACACTGAACTCAGGAAGTCGCTAGTGAGCACACATGTGCCTCATTGACCAGCAGCAGATCCCCACCTCTAAAGTTCATGAGGCAGGGTACCAGCTGCTTCCACATATTCCCCGCTGTGCTATTAAGAAAACTGTCCCAATCTTAAGCTAACAAGAACTGAACTCATGAGAAATTTAAACTGCCATTGTCACTGAAAATGTGCACAAACAAGCATTTAAAAGTCAGGTATAGGGCTGGGCACAGTAGCTTATGCTTGTAATCCCAGCACTTTGGGAGGCTGAGGTGAATGGATCACCTGAGGTCAGGTGTTCGAGACCAGCCTGGCCAACACGGTGAAATACTGCCTCTACTAAAAATACAAAAAATTAGCTGGGCGTGGTGGTGCACACCTGTAATCCCAGCTACTCAGGAGGCTGAGACAGGAGCATCTCTTGAACCCAGGAAGTGGAGACTGCAGTGAGCTGAGGTTGTGCCACTGCACTCCACCCTGGGCAACAGAGGGAGACTCCATCTAAAAAATGAATAAATAAATAAAAGTCAGGTATAGCCTACACAACAAAAAGAGTATTAACTGTAAAGACAGATTCTCAAGATAGCTTGGTCCTAAGGTAAAGGAATTTTTTAAATACTTTACAGAGCAGCTGTCTAGATCTAATAACCAGTAAAACAAAACAGAGGTTATTTTTAAGAGACCTTTAATTTGCGAAAGGTTTATAAGAGAAATCTAAGTAAATGTTTGATACTTCTTCCCACAATTGTAAATGAAACACTTTAAAGAAGGTATTCCCTGTCCCCACAGAAAGTAATACTGTAGGGTGTTTAAATGCAAAGACTTGGATTCAAATCCGAGCCTCACCACTTACTTCATAGATATGACCTTGGTGTATTAGTCTCTTCTTACATCGCTATGAAGAAATACCTGCGACTACATAATTTATAAAGAAAAGATATTTAATTGGTTCACAGTTCTGTAGGCTGTACAGAAAGCATGGAGGCATCTGGGGAGGCCTTAGGAAACTTTCAATCATGGCAGAAGGGCAAGAGGAAGCAGGCACATGTCACATGGCCAGAGAAGGAGGAAGAGAGAAAGGAGAGGGGTGCTACACACTTTTAAACAACCAGATCTCGTGAGAACTCTATCACAAGAACAGGCTTAGGGGGATGGCGCTAAACCATTAGAAACCGCCCCCATATGATCCAATCACCTCCCACAGGCCGCACTTCCAGCATTGGGAGATTACATTTCAACATGAGATTTGGGCAGGGACACAAATCCAAACTGTATCACTTGGTAAGTGTCTTAGCCTCTCTGTTTCCTCATTTATAAGATGAGGATAACAGTAATGCCTACCCAACAGAGGCATTATATAGCTGAAATGAATGAATACGTTTGTTAATTTTTGGACATTGTAGTTGGGCATATGTGTCCTATACTCTGAAATCATTTTCACAGATTATATGTGACTCCAGTATGCATGTTCTCTGTGTATGTCTGTATAAAACCGTAAGGAAAGTTTTCAAAGACAAATGACAACGTCGTCTGAATAAGAATGGGATACAAAAGAATGTGGTTCTCTCAGTAAGGTATTAAACATAAATTTAAGGTGGGCTACTCCTGTTTAACAGTTTGCTCCAACCAAGAAAAGAAGGAGGGTAAGGTTATTACTGAAAAAGGAAAAGGTGCCAATGTTTGGAAGTATTATAAGCTGGAAAGGAAATTTACATTTGATTTACAACTATGTGGCCCACATTCCTTTTCAGCTCGAGGCTATACTGGCAAAGCTATGAAGGTCAGGAGGGGAAACAGGGACTCTGACTATTTCTCCAGTACTTCCAGAAGGACCTCACACTCTGCTCCAGTGCTCCTAACACAGCATTACCAACAGAATCAGCAGACGGCTTCCAGAAGGCCAGGAATAAGAAGCAGCCAGGGCTAGGCCCAGCCTCTAGGGACAACTGCTCATAAACATGGACTTCCAGACTAAGGAAATGGACAGCAGGCCACTGTCCACCCACCTTTTACAAGAGAAGCAGAATGGAGTCTATCCAACAAACGCTGTTTGGATGAGGAAAGTACACTCCTCATACACAAAGTGCTCAAATTGGAGAGAAAATGATCTTGACCACAGTTTTCTAGAAGGAAGCCCCAGTTAGCACAAGGGCCTACAAAGATGATTCCTGGATCTTTAGGAAGGAAAAAGAAGAAAAGGGGCTGACACAGCTCTAAGTCCCTAGTCCTAGCTTTAACCAGACAGCACTTAAATCAGCTTTATTTTGGGTTCCATGTTGGATTCCCTTTAAAAATGTTTATGTAATGATGCCAGCCTGTATGATTCTAACACCTCAGCAACAGACTGGGTAGGGATATGTGGCAGGCCAATTCTAATCCAGTTCTGCTGAAAAACATTACCTGTGTCTAACTCAGTCATCTGTTTTTATACATCAGTGACAACATTGACAATAAACACTAATCATGTATGTAAGGAATAACAAATGACTTACCGAGTACATTACAACTCCACATCCCCAGACCAAAGTAGTAAAACTGAATTGTTCCAAGTAATGGAGACACTTTGACAAAGACTATTAAAGCTACAGAACACTGAAAAACCAATTCCTAGGAACTTCCAAATGCAGAAATCAACTCTGGCACAAATTACTTCAAACTCTATACTTCACGAGAGAAAACACTATAATTACTGTCAAAAGAAACATGTGAACAAGAAGTGGTCAAATATCACTGCTGCTATTATCACCAGTAAAGAAGTTAGATGTCTATGGCATGCTTGATTGACTCTGGTTTTCCAGGTTTGATATTAACATGTAAAAATAGCTTCTCAAAGGACTTAACAACAGTGTAGCATCTGTAGGAAAGAAAATTGGATTTGGAAAATGAAATAAAAAGATGAGAATAAAACAGAGCTGGAAAATCCAAAGTTCTACAATTGTTGGTTATAAAAAAGCTGACTTATCCCCCTAGTACATATGCAGCACTGCTTCCAGTCATCTTCCAGTGAAAATTACTGGGTGACTGGGATGTGCTCTTCCTACTACATTCACAACTGGTTAGGTCCTTTTAATCAATTGTTAAGCAGAATCAAATGGACAAGTATGAGTATAAGACAACGGTAATGCAACAAACATGAAAAAAAAAACAGCAAAAATAGGATTAATGAGGAAAAATAACCTAAAATAGTGGGATTTGTATACTACAAAAGGATCTCTTAAATGTTGGAGTATATAAAGGAATATTTTGGAAATCATGCCCACAAACCATCTACTACCTCCGCTGAAGCCTAATAAGCCTGGGAAATATGCTCACATCACAGCAGGATGGCATAGGTTATACCTGGACATCAGGTGTGTGTCACTGAAGACTTACAACTCAAATTTCTGCAATAACCTTCTCTTTGCAACTATTTATAAATTACAAGTGAAATTCATTGCCTGTGTCAGTTGTGACTGCATTGAGAATATACTGACTGCTAACTAATCTCCTAAGATCACTTTACAACTATGCTTTCATCAGCCTTAATCAATATTAGTTATCAATAGTACTCATTCCCTGAAAATTTTTTTTTAATTTCTATATACCTAGAAATTACATGCAGGTTGAAGGTCTGTAATTTTCATAACTGTGTAATTTGTGTCTACGATAGGAAAACAAGGGTTCAACACTATACTAAATTAAAACAAAGATTTATAAGACAAGTATCTATAGTCCCTGGTCAGTAGCCAATTTCAAAGACATGATTTTCTATTTTAATATAATGTAGAATAGATATATACCCACACACATAATTTAGAACTGCACCTTCTAGGAAAAAAGTTATCATGCTTTTCCAGATGCAGTGATACATTCAATGGAATAAATACTTGTGAGAGTTTACTATGTGAAATGTGCTATGCTAGGTGCACGATTTCTTTTTTTTTTTTTTTTTTCCTTTGAGACAGAGTTTTACTCTTGTTACCCAGGCTGGAGCACAGTGGCTCGATCTCAGCTGACTGCAACCTCCACCTCCCAGGTTCAAGCGATTCTCCTGCCTCGACCTCTTGAGTAGCTGGGATTATAGGCATATGACACCACACCCAGCTAATTTTGTATTTTTTGTAGAAATGGGGTTTCACCACATTGGTCAGGCAGGTCTCAAAATCCTGACCTCAGGTGATCCACCCACTTCAGCCTCCCAAAGTGCTGGGATTACAGGTGTGAGCCCTGCGCCCAGCCCCATGATTTCTTGTATTATGTGTTTTAAACATGACGCTACCCACAAAATCTGTTTCAGGACTCTTTCCTCCTCCTTTTTTCTGCTTTTTCTTTTGCCTTTTTCTTTCTGCCTTTTTCAAAGGCAGAACATATGTAATAATAAAATCAAGCTATATTATCATATATAATGAACTTAAACAGATGGTACCATCCCTCTAAATTTCACCATTACTATGAGAAACTAAAAGGTACAAATAAATTTTAAGCCCTTATTTGATGATATCAATAATGCTATCAATGAAAAAATAAACGAACTACACCATACTCTAACCCAGATGGCTGATGAAATTTATGACTAATTTATTAACCCATTTACTAAACCAAATTGATTATTTTAGGTCTCACAAATCTAATGTAACTTTCCAAATAACTAAAAGTGAGGGGAAAATCTCAACTAACGTCCATTTAAAAACAGCAAGCAAGTAATCTTGGTTGATACACAGTCAGTTCCAACATCAAGCAGCTATTCCCTTTCTTCTTGGTTTCTTAAAAATAAAATTATTAAAACTGAAACACGTTCACTTGCCTTTATAGGTAAAGAGATGAAATTCAAATGCCAAAGGTCAGAGGTCAGAAGTAGTCACATTTTTCTTGCTGTCAAAGACTGACTTTTGGAAGTAGGGCACAGGGGAGAAGTAAATCACAATTTAAAATTCTATACTCAAACTGCAGCATATTATGTCCTTGCTATATTGGCCTACATAGTTACAACACAATATGGTCAGCTATAATCCAAACACACAATTGAGTATCGTAGCAAAAACAGACTGCTGACAGAGGCATTTGCTCTGGATTCTGGGTACGCAGAGCAACTATTCTGTCTACTAGATGTTTTGATAAGCAAAACCATCATTTCAAATTCAACCTAATAATTTTAGAGTGTGGACTAATATATCAGCGATTTGTGGGTACATGATTTGTGGAAGCAAATCACTTAAGATCCCCATAAAACAGGATAAATCTATGATAAAATGAATTAGGAGTCCATATCTAAGTGTTTTGTAAAACTGAAAATATAATATATATAGTCATCATGCTTATAATTAGTAACTGTATTGTCACTGTGGACTTAGTAAGAAACCTCCTCTAAGGCAGCTTTTAAGTACACCACCTCTGCATTAGATTTAGGAGTGAAGACTTAAAGGGGCTGGGGTAAATTTTAGATGACCTAATGAAATATCGTCAGTTTCAATGATTTTGAATGGAATCTAAATGTATGTGGCCTACCGGTCACAGATGCTGAAAAAAGGCTTCTGTATTAAGTAGAAGGTAAAGCAAGACACTCAGGAAGTCATTCCAAGTTGACAAATGTTATGTGGTCTGAAGTGTATACGGACTGCATTTCATCAATTCTAGGACACATATTTTTCTATGTTTTCACAAACCTAAAAGCATCTGAAAATTGCTGTCTGCCAGGCAGCAGTCCTGCTGCAGTTGTCATGGCTTGCACTTAAGCATCAAAATTTGCAGAACTGATGGCAGCAGCTTGGAAAAATTCCAGGAACAAGAGTGGAACAATCTTTTAAGGACTGCTGTGTCACCCAGGTTTTGATGGCATAGAATATGATATTGTGTGGAAAAACCAAGACATCAAACCATAAGTCCAGAAGTGATCCAGAACAATTAAATCCAACATGGGTGGGTTTGAAGAATACCTTAACCCTTGGTTTCTCACTATGAGTACAACTGACATTTTGAGCCAAATAATTCTTTTATGGTCGGGGGAGAATGGCCAGGGGTTAGGGGGTACCGGCAGTAAGTGAGGACTGTCATGTGCATTACGGAATGTTTGCAGCATCCCTGGTCTCTATCCACTATGTGCCAATAACACTTGACAAGTTATGACAACCAAAAATGTCTTCAAACATCATCAAATGCCCCCTGGGGACCAAATGCTCTCCCAGCTGAGAACCACTGCCTTAATCAATTTATTTTGCTTACTATTTCCTTCTTATGAATATACATATATGTTTTCAAAAATTCAAAATTAGTGTTAATGAACTGTTCAATAAGAAAATCCTGAGAGATAAAAGTATTGTGTTAAAACTTGCAGCAGTATTTTTCATAGGGCACATCAAATACACTAACATCTTAAAATCAGTGGCATGCAATGAAATTTTGCCACCAGCATCCGTTCTCCCTCCTCATGGAATGCTCCTCATGATTTCCTGCTGGGGAACTATTTCCTCACTATGCACAGTTTTAGTAATAGCCAGTTCTCCCCTTGCTACTGGTTCTCTAGTCTTCCTTTTGTTTCTTTTGAGCTATATAATCTTTACGCTCCTAGAAATTTCCTTGCTTTCTATGCTAATCAGTTAAGTTTCAGTCTTCCAACTAAACAAATCTAACAGAAACAAAGTGCTTATCTCAACTATGCTGATGGAAGACATTTTGGAATATTCCTCTGCCGTAAAATTCACCTGCCTGTTAAAAATGACACCACTTCTCCTCACCAATCACCACATGCGTAGAGTGACTAGAGGTATGGATGAAACAAGAATTGTTAAAACTGTGTCATGAGGTATAGGGATTCACCATACTCTATTTTTCTCACTGCTTTAAAATTTCCATTTAAAAAGGGTTAGAATAATAGTAGACAGTCTATAATGAAAAATATCACAATCGAAATTAATTCCAAAGTCCTTGTCGAACAAGCTTCTTTAAAACACATGTGGATGCCTATGTCCAGATATTAAGTATTTGAGAACTGGTCAACAGGTTTGTGCGCATTTGGAGCAACAGGAGAAAACTTGGCACACAGGGCACATACCGTCTGAGGAACAGTACAAAGGTAAAAGGAGCCATTTTCTAAAACTGCCTACAAATCTCGATTCAATTTAGCCAACACCTACAATAATGTATACATGCTCTCCGACTCCAAAAAGTTGCTGCTAAAAGACTGCACACAAAACCTTAATGCTATTTCTGAAGTTTCTTCTCTGATAGAAAAAAAAGAAAGAAAAAAATAGCTATTGATTCTTTTAAGAACTATCAGATAGATGAACACACATTTTTTTTTTTTTTTTTGGCCAAGATTTGACAGCTGGAAGTTCCCATGAAGGAGGCTTCAAACAAAACATTTTTTAAAAAGAAAAAAATAATATAAAGACTATGCCACCCTCTGCTCTCCTTAAAGGTGACAGAAAATAAATTCTTTATCAATAGTCATTTGTCCAGGTTACAACTCGGCTGCCAACCCCATTCCACCTGAGATATGAAATTGGCTTTCACTGGCACCTTTTATTCATCTCATCTGCCCTTTCCTTTTCATGAGCCAAGGCAGAGCAAATGGGAGCTGAATAATGAAGAAAAAAAAAACCACAGTGAGAGTTATTTTAACAAAAAGCCTGCACCATATGGAGAGAAGGGAAGACCAAAAAAAAAAATCCTATGTGAAATATAATAAGCAAAGTAAATATGAGAGTCTAACCAAAAAATCCCTATTAAAAATAACAAAATTTCAAAGACATTTTATCATATTGTCTTTGCTTCTTAATGAAAGTAATCTAAATTTTGAATATTTAAACTTCACTATCTAATTATATAGTCTATCAGCCTAACCCAATTAAATAATTATAAAGCACTGCATGGAAAACTGTGGAAATACACACAGACCTTTCTGGCAGTACCAATTACATCTTGATTTTTTAAAGGGTAAACCATGAACCTTCTCTATTTTCTGAGAAAATGGCATTCTTAATCTAAAATTCATAGTCTGTTCTGTATATTTTGTGCAAACTGGGAGTTAGCTTAGCAATTTGCAAAAGAAATATTAAAGAATAATTATTCATCACCCTCATTTTAAAGATGAAGTATTTAAGGCTCAAAGAGGTTAAATTATACGGTGAAGTTTCTATGGCCAGTGAGGACTGCAGTCCAATTTAAAGGTCCCTTACTTCCAGATCCCTCAGGCAAAATAGTTGGGCAGTTCAAAACAAAACAAATACAAACTAAGCATCTGCTCGGTGGCAAGCATGTGTTTGGTGCTCACAGTAAAAAGACATTCACATGATCATGTAAGCATAATTCTCTAAGCTATATGAAAACTCCAGAAATAGTACAGATGGGAAGCACTTTATCTTAGATTAAAATGTATTCCCATCTTTTTATGAATAAGTACCTACTCAAACTTCAAAAAGTAGTAATTTTTTTTAAAAAAAAAACGATGCTTTTTTAAAAAACCATTTATGGTGGTTTTCTTTTAATTTCAGTTGATAGCTCGTCAACATCTTTTTGAATCAGCACACAAGACTGTAACTGATGGTCTAGTATTCCACTGCAGGCACGTACCGTACTTCATTCGGTCAGTCCCCCAGGATGGTCAGTTTGGATTGCTTCCAATTTTCTACTGTTACAAAAACACTTCAGTGAACATTCTTTTAGGGGTTGTTAGTAGTAGTATTAACAATGGCAACAATTAGATGGAAGAGTGTGCAAAGGAAAAACTCTCAAGCAATAAAATGTTAAAAAAGGGTTAACTTCAGAGGATGGAAGCAGGTATTTTATTTCCAACCTTACTTATGTCTGTAACATCCTAATTTTTTTTAAGTGAACAGAATAATAATTAGTGCTATTTGTTAATCCAGGCACTATGTATCACACATGATATTCATCATGAGCCAAAATATTTACTTTAGTGCCTGTAGCAGGCAATAAAATTTTCAATGATGAATATATTCGCTGATCGACTGGGAAATTCCTGGAGAATCCTCAAAAAGTCCTTCTCATACTTTGAGAAAACAGGGCTCCATATTCAAGCAACCAATACAAGAGATATAATGATAATTCACAGTCAATTTTGGGAAGCGGGTAACATAAGGCTCTAAGAGGCACAATCTAAACCCGAAAATGGCCAGGTTCATGTGTTCAGCACATTCTGAGGTTCAGCCATACACAAATAATGAGTCTTATTACCATGATACTTCTCTAAAAATATTTGGTAAATATGACAAGTCCACCAAAACCTCTCTCTGATACCACAAAACTCACCGTTTCTGATCTTCAGATTCTTTCTTGGCTTGCTCCAATGCCAGCTCCTCAGCTACTCTTCTTTTCAATTCTTCATCAGAAACTAGAATCAATAAAGAGCAGAAGGAGATAAAATAGGTGACTTCTTAAAAACAAAAGTGAGAAAATACTCAAGAAAACCCAGCTGAGACTAGATTTGAATGGACAAAGTTTGCCAAGTGGCCAGTGTCTCCGTGGAACTTCTGAAGCACTGTGGAAAAGATCAATTAGTGCACTTCAGGAGTAATTTAATCAAGAGTTCCCTGGTGACCTAGATTTCCACTCCTGCCAAAATTTATAACAAACTCAAGGAACTGCTTACTGCACAGTGGGGACTGAGTCAGTAAGGACCAGTTCTTTAAGATGATGTCTTAACATTAGTGTCTGACAATGGTGTGTAGGGAGAGGAGAGGCTGTAAGGAAGGGACTTTGGAGAAGAAAACGACAAAAAAAAAAAATCTTCTCACTTCAGTAATTAAACAGCTAACAAAATCATGCATTACAAAGAGAAAATCATTTGTAGTTACATTCGTTTTTCCATTATTTGTGAAAAAAGGCATTTGTCATTTATGAAAATTTTGAAACTCTATTTTTTGGAATACATGTCATTCAAATTCAAGCGTCAGCAACTGGAGAGAGACACAGAAGAGTGCTGAGAACACAGCTGGAGCTTTCTAAATACATCTGGTCTTTCCAATTAGAAGATTGTGTATGGTATGTTTCATAAAGGTTCTTACAGCTATGATGGTAAATAAAATGGACAAATTTCACATGCTTCCTTAAGAGCCTTCCACAAGAAATAAACAAAAACTAACTCCTCTTCACTAGAGACCTGCTACCCAAAATTATGAACAGGAAAGCACCAAAGTACTAGGGAGAATCTAGGAGTATCCACGGGACCTAAGTTTTATTTCAGATGGTTGAGCCTATTAGATGGAAAATTAGACAACAGTGTCTCTTTTGGTAATTTTGACATTATAAATGCTTAGTCCCACAGCATATGCAGAAATGCTATTTACAATAGGAAATGCAAAAACCCTTTTAAATATTTCACTGACATGGGGCAGTAACAAAGAAGATATCTGAAAGATTAGAAGGATGATTTCCCTTAGTTGTGGACTATCAGAGTGCAACAGCAGCATCCAATGACACCATCAAGAAGGTAAAAAGCCCTCAGAATGGGAAAAAATATCTGCAAGTCATACAGCTGACAAGGGACTTGTATCCGGTGTATACAAGTATATAGAGCATACAATATATAAAGAACTGTTACAGACAAACAATAAAAAGACAGACAACCCAATTAAAAATGGGCAAAGGCTATAAATAGGCATTTCTCCAAAGAAAATACACAAATAGTCAATAAGTACATAAGAAGTTGTACAATAGCATTAGTCATTAGGAAAATGCAATGAAAATCAAAATGATATACTATTTCAAACTCATTCTAATCAAAAAGACAAACAATAACAAGTGTTGGTGAAGATGTAAAGAAATAGGAACCCTCACACATTGCTTGTGGGAATGTAAAATGGCTCAGCCACTGTGGAAAACAGTTTGGCAGTTCCTCAAAATCCTGAAGAGTTAGCATATAACCCAGCAATTCTAATCATAGGTACTGTATATACTCAAGAAAATCTGAAAACATGTCTATACAAAAACTTATACATGAGTATTTGTAGTGGCATTAGCCACAATATCCCAAAATGAAGCACAGCCTAAATGCCTAGAAACTGATGTGGTGTATCCATTCAATATAATATTGTTCAGCCATAAAAACTAACAAAGTACTGATACATGCTACAACATGATGAATCTTGAAAACATTATGCTAAGTGAAAGAAGTCAGACACGAAAGGTCACCAACTATATCCATTCATATGAAAAGTCCAGAATGGAAATATCCATAGACACAGAAAGTAGATTAGTAGTTCACTGGGGTAAGAGAAAGGGGAAACAGGGAATGACAGCTAATGAATATGGAATTTCTTTTTAAGATATTAAAAATATTCTTTTTTTTTTTTTTTTTTTTTTTTAGACTGAGTCTCACTCGGTCACCCAGGCTGGAATGCAGGGGTGTGATCTCGGCTCACTGAACCTCCGCCTCCTGGGTTCAAGCGATTCTCCTGCCTCAGCCCCTCAAGCAGCTGAGGGATTACAGGCATGTGCCACCATGCCTGGCTGATTTTTGTATTTTTGGTAGAGATGGGGTTTCATCATGTTGGTCAGACTGGTCTCAAACTCCTGACCTCAGGTGATCTGCCCACCTCAGCCTCCAAAAGTCCTGGGATTACAGGCATGAGCCACCATGCCTGGCAGAAAGTATTCGAAAACTAGATTGTGTGCTGGTTGCACAGCTCTATAAATATACTAAAAAACACTGAACTGTACACTCTGAATAAATGAATTTTATGATATGCTAAATGTACCTTAATAAGCTGTAAAAAAGAGAGAAAGTATGAAAGGAAGAAAGGAAAGAATATAATAAAAAGAACACTGTATAGGGAATCAGGGAATAGAGGAAAAACTATTGAAGGTCTAATCCCAGCATGGCCATCAACAATCCGGGGGAACCTTGGGAAAGTGATTAACCTCTCTGGGCAGCAAGACAACAACCTTTTCTTAAATGGGTGTTTAGGGTCCCTTCCAACTGTATACCATGCTTCTGTTTTGCCTCTCTCTTACTTCAAAGTCTATAGCATGAGAAATATACAAGTCTCTACTTTGATGGAATCAAACAAAACCCAGAAAACCCCTAGAACAGAATTCTGTTTGCATTCAGGCAGGTATCAGAGCTCTTTCAGTATGAAAGATTTTCAAACAATCAAAATAAAAGCAGAGAAATTGCAGGCAGTAAGAGCTCCATAAAAAGTCCAAATAGTCTGCTTTTCTACTAGCCAACTTTTGGATAAATCAGTTAATCTAACTGAATTTTAGTTTCCCCATCTAAAAATATGACATATGGGTGCACCTGTCAGCTATGAAATTCTAGACTATACACTCCACAAGGTAATGATTCTCACACTTTCTTCTACTTATAAACAAGTAAAATGATGTGACACTAAATTTTTTTCAAGTTGTATACAGCTAATAGCTCCATTAGGAGCAAAAATTGAGACAAATATTTAACATAATTAGTATGACCTGATCATACCAGTTAGGATCAACTCACAGTCAAATGGTGTATGTAAACTCATGCTTCCTCTCCTAGACTCCTTCAAATTAAAACAGCAAGACATTTCTCAGGCAAAAGTCAATCAGATTCTCAATCAAAATTCAATTTAATTTAATTCAATTTAAACTAGTCTTCTGTAAAAGCTCAGAGTCTACCTATGATGCACTGAGATCAGCGTTCTAAGTAAGATGATAAAATTTTATCTTATTTTTTTTTTTCTTGTCTTGGGTTTTTTTGTTTGTGCTTATGGTTTGAATGTCTGTCCTCTTCAACACTTGTAGAAACCTAATCCCTACTGTGGAATTATTGAGAAGTTGGGGCCCTTAAGAGGTGAGACTGGGTCATGAGGGTTCATGAATGTGTTAATCCCTGCATGGATTAATGATTTATCACGGGAGTGGGAATCCTAAAAAGAAAAAGAAGGCCAGGCACAGTGCCTCACGCCAGTAATCCCAGCACTTTGGGAGGCCAAGGCGGGCGGATCACGAAGTCAGGAGTTCAAGACTAGCCTGACTAACATGGTGAAACCCCATCTCTACTGAAAATACAAAAATTAGCTGGGCATGGTGGCATGCGCCTGTAATCCCAGCTACTCAGGAGGCTGAGACAAAAAGAATCGCTTGAACCCAGGAGGCAGAGGTTGTAGTGAGCTGAGATGGCACCACTGCACTCCAGCCTGGGTGACACAGCAAGACTCCAACTCCAAAAAAAAAAGAAAGAAAGAAAGAAAAAGAAGAGAGAGCTCGACTAGCATATTGAGCCCCCTCACCATGTGATGCCCCCACACAACCTAGGGATTCTATAGGAGTCCCCACCAGTAAGAAGAGCTGCACCATATGCAGCCTTTCAACCTTGGGCTTCAAAGCCTCTGTAACATTAATTAACAAATTTATTTCCCTCATAAATTACCCAGTTTTACATATTCTGTTATAAGCAACAGAAAACAGATTAAGCAGTTTGGTTTTTCCAGCTTCACAAAGGTATAATTGACAAATAAAAATTGTACATATTCAAGGTGAACGATGTAATGATTACCACAAATACATGGAAGTTTACCATTGGGGTGGGGGACACTGGGGACACTTAAAATCCATTCTCTTATAAAATCTCAAGTAAAAAATATTATTAACTAAAGTCACCATCTTGTAACTGAAAGCTTGTACTCTTTGATCAATATCTCCCGATTTCCCCAGCCCACATCCCCTGGTAATCACTCTTCTACTCTGCTTCTTAGAGTTCAACTTTTTTAGGTTCCACATATAGGTAAGGAACATAGAGTATTTGTCTTTCTGTGTCTGGCTTATTTCACTTGGCATAATGTCGTATCTTCAGAGTACACTTGATGCCTATAACATAGGGGTATCTTCCTACCAGGGGAAAAGTGCAAATCAGCTGTGAGCTGTTTATTCCAATGCGATCAAATGGTGACCAGCTGGGTGGACAGGCACAAAGCCATGTGGTGAGAATGCTGAGAGGAAGTGGTTTGGGGTGAAGAAAATGCAGCTTGGACAAGGCTTGCCGTTTCTTTCTCTATCCCCTTCTGCCTACTATCATCAGCCCTGCCACCTGCTATGCGGTGAGGTAAGAAAGAGACGCAGATAACAGGTGGCATCATCTAAGTACGCCATGACAGGAGAGAAAAAAGTGGGAAGAGGAAAACAGCAGCAATGAAAGGGACAGGAAAGCTCCCATGGCCACTGAGAAAGCCATGTCCAAGTGACCAGCTGGTTGACATCACTTTTGGTCCATAAAGGAACCAAGCACAGCTGTCTTTCTAATGCTCTACCTATTTCCAGGAAAGAAAAAAAACAAACACAAATTTTGGGTCAAGTCCAAGGTCACAACTCAAAAAGTAATTACCTTTGCTACAAATGAGAAGTTAAAATAACAGAATATAAAAACATGACCTAGCATAAAGAGTTTAAAATCTAAAATAGCATATCAAAGCACAGGCAGGAAAATAAACCAGTGTGGTAATGGGTTCTGGGCAAATCTAAGCTTCATGTTATTTGTTTTTAAATCAATAGAATACATAAAGCAATACTGTATTTCTTTTGATAGCTCTGACCCAAAGTGCATGAGAGAAAAAGATACAGCATTTGGAGACCACTATTTAAAATGGCCTTTCTGAAAACACTCTTTTCAGCTCCCAGGATCTGAACATTTTCTCAAATAAAACTGTTATTAAACTAAAAGGTCAGTGATTCAGGATGGGCTAGTTTAAGAGAAGCACAAGAAAGGCCAACTTTACCTATTAGCACAGTGAGTTTCCAAGTAAATCTTTGGGAACTGGCTAAGTTTGTGAAACAAGAAAAGGAGTAAAAACAAAAAAAAGTTCAAGCCATATAAATCCCATTTGCCACGGAAATTTGCAAAACTATTTCAAGTTCAGTAAGTATGGTTCCATGGTTTTTGCATACACACATACTCTCCTTTTAAAAATGTGTTAAGACAAAAGAATGTTTCCTTCCCATACTTGTATATCCTGTACTTTTTAAAATTCTTCTCAGAAATCATTTTAATTTCTTTCTCAATGGCGAATGTATCTTAAACAAACACAAATACTGGCATTTTGTCAATTAGATATAAACACTAACCATAAAACATGTAAGCATTGCAATTGCTTAGTTATAGCAACTGTGGCCCTAAACCAGTGACTTGAAACCATTATTGAAAATAATAAATACTTGGATAGTTGAAAGCAGCTCTGGATTCCTAACCAATTTTTGTTTGTATTTACTAAACAATATTCTAAACAAATGTTTTTGGCTAGTCCAAGGGTCTTCTTTACGGCTTGTCTAGAAATCTTTTGATCCCCGTAGCCACCAAAATTTCCGGGCTATAAATCTGAGTTCAGGATCAAATAAGAAAGTCCAAGACTTCTAAACTTCCACTTGATTCTGAGTATTATTAGGAAAAGTGAGGAAACTCTTATTCGTCAAAGAAAGTGTAGCATAAATTCAATACACCTCACCTGTCTTCTTCTATGTGACAGGTGATGCCCAAATTCCTGTGTTTACAGAAACTGGTTAAACTAGAGATATGAAGAGAGGGAATGGAATGGGAAACATAATTATACATTTTACACAGATCCTTGAGTGGTGAACAGAAATGACTCCAAAAGACAGAAGGACTTGAACTCACTGACTATGAAAACCAGAAGACTGCAAATGCAACCATGATTTGAAACATACATAGATTCCCTGGACCTCAAGGAACATACTAATTTCCTTTGCAACTTTTCCCACTTAGAATTCCCCTTTCCTTCATTTTCTTTGCATAATCCTTATGCTATAATTCCCTCCCCATTGCAGTATTTCCTAAACAATCTCTTAAAGTTGCTTAATAAAAAATTATAGCTTGCTTCTTAGAGAAATATCAGTTCCTTTGGGATTTTTCCTTTAGTATATTTTTCTTTCTGGTTTTACCATTTGCTGATATAGGTCATGGCCAATTTTGTAAAGTCTATGTACTAGTTTAAACACACTAAAGAGAAACCATGAAGATCTTCCACAAGAACAAAATAAATATATGTACCTGCATAATATAAGCAGAAGATTTTAGATAAAGACTATGATTATTCCAGGATTGAGATAGTTAAGCAAAAGGTTATACCATAAGACATAGCCAAATTAAATTTTCAGCTCCATAGAAATGCCCATTAATCTTAAAATTTCAGTAAATTCATTAATATGAAGAGCATTTATTGTTTAGAAAAATAATAATCAAAGCATCCATGCAATCAATGAAATACAACACAAAGCATACTAGAGCTAAGAGACTCACAGCACAGATTACAGGATAAATCTTGTCTTGCTTCTTATCTTCTAAAAGGTACAGGGTTTGATTGGAAGAAGAGTTAAAAGATGAGTAGGATAAATCTCAAGGGTTAGAAATAAACATGTAACAGTTTGCCGTTATCTATTTGTAGCACCATTTAGTTGGCAGACAAATAAACCTGATTTAAACATGCAGAAAGAGAATATAGGAATACTCAGCTGACAGTTACCTTCACTATCTTGTAAGGATAATGTATCTTAAGAGTGCCTTCAAAACAAATGCCATCTGTCTACTACCTGGCAGGGGTAACTGTGGCTACTTACACATTAAAGTTAATGAAGATGGTAGAATGAAAATTCCTCATTGCACATTCATAATCATAAATATTGTATCAGAAGGCGCAGTGTTAGGAAGAGTTTGACAACCTAAACATTAACAGCATCAAGTTAATGGTTTATATTGTAGCATTATCGCTCCATCAGGATTTATATACCTTTGTAAATTTCTAATCTGAATGACATATTATGCAAATAATGTCCATTTTATTGTTTGTTTCACAATAAGCACTCATAGAAATTAGATCCATGTTCCATTCCATGTGGAAAAGAACATCCATACAGGGCTATAGCTGTACAGCAAGAGACAAGCTTGTAATTCATATTCTACAGTTTAAATATCTTAAGTAGACAATTGGTAAAACCAATATTGAGAATGAGAATCAGATATACCTAGTATTTCATGTCTTAATACTCTGAATACTTTGTGAGGTTGCAAGACCTCACAAAGCCTCCAGGAAAATAAGATCTGTAATTTAAATTAAAAAATAATAATTACCTTTGGATATTGCTTCATGATATATAGCTTAATTTTTTTGTTGTTGTTTCAAAATGGTTATATTTTATTAACTGGAGATAAAACTATAAAACAGTGTTAACTCTCCAAACTAAATGAAGTATACAAACCACCCAAACCCATTTCCATTTCATTCAAATAGTCCTGTGTGGCCAAATTTAAAGGTTTCTTCAGGAGTCATGAAATGCACAGAGGACCAAGCTAGAAATGAAAGGTAGTGGCCACCACAACCACTAAGCTGCTTCTTCTGGAATCTCCTTTACAAAAAAATCTGAAGCCATCACTAATGACAGCATGTTGTTTACAAAGGAGAGAAGAGCAGGTATTCATCACAGCTTTAATGCCCTGGCTATGGAGTTTCCATTTCAATGCTGAAGCACAGTTTTCTGTGCTCTAATCAACTATATGAAGCTATTTTTGTTTTCTGTAATTGTTTTTCCCAAATCAAGTTTGATTCCAAATTAGGTGAATCAATCAATTTACTAGGTAGTACATCCACACTGACATAATCCTACACTAGGCTTCATGAGAGATGAAGACATATAAAATGATCTCTACCATTAAGGAGATTCTAGTCTGAGTCAGTAAAATTGTGCTATTGAGGTTCAGTATTCAGGAAACTTATCAAGGTCAGCTGTAGTTAAGGATGTGGAACTTGAGCAGGCGGATGAAAAGGAAACCAAACAAAAGTTGTTTGTAAAAAGTAAAAACAGAAGAGTAAATTAGGCTAAATTGCAGGGCGCCTTGGAAACTACGAAGGACATTAAATAAGAAATCTAAGAAACAGGGCATCCTGGACAGTTGGGAAAAAATGGCAATAATGCAGTGAAATAGAGTGTTACGGGAAATGTAATCTGGTAAAAGTTTGCAGGTAAACCAGAAGGGAGAGCATAAGGCAACCAGTGGTTCTCAAAGTGTAACCCTGCCTTCCCCTCAAAGTAGCAGCATCTTCTGGGAACTTGTTAGAGGTGCAAATTCTTCATTCAGCCCCACCTCAGACTTAAGGAATCCAACACTCTGGGGCTGAGGTCCAACCATCTGTGTGTTATCAGGCTTCCAGGTGACACTGATGCACACAGAAGTTTGACAGCCACTGGCAGAAGGTGAGGAGGGCTTAAAGTAGGAGACTGGCTATGAAGATAGAGTCTAAGAGTCAAGATTTTTCATGGGGAGAAAATGATCACCTGAGACTGACTGAGAGATGAAAGAAAAAGAAGTCAGAGGTGCACCCATGCCAAAAAATGAATACCCATGATGGTCAATTAAGTAAAGAAGGAGAGGTTGTTTGGAGAAGAAAGATAATGAGTTAAGGCATGTTCAGTTGAAGGTAATGGTAGAACCACCCATGGAATTGTAGGCAATTAGATATTTGAATCTAAAACTCATATTTGATTTAAGACTTGGCTCGACATGCTGATTTGGGAGTGACTATTATAGATCAGAGCTCAGTGAATTCTCCTGGAAAAAAAAAAAATGTACCAAAAATATGCGTGAAGAAAAAAAGCAAAAGGCTAAGGGATAGGCCTTAAAAATTCATCAGATGAAGGAGGGGAATGAAAGAGGAAGATCATTAGGGTCAAAGAAGGAATGGAATGGAATGGAAAGGAAGAAATGAACCAAGATAGCAAGTGTAGGAATGATAAATAGATTTCATCTTAGGTGCCAATTCCAATCAGCTGGCAGGAGCTGCCTGAATTGCAGTATGGAGAAGGACTCTGAGGCCAAGCCGAGGTTCAGTGAATTAATGTCTACTCTGGGCACAGGAGGAAGATCTGGCACATGGCTTACAATTACCTATCATCCCATGGAGTGCACGGAAATCAGATCGCGTGAGCCTCCATTCAGTGGGAGGAGAACAATGGAAGGCAGCAATTACAGGCCTCCCTTCAACACGTTTCAGAAATGAAACAAGAAGGAAAGACGTGGAAGAATTATTAACAAAAGATGTTTTTCACAAACATTGGCTTCTGTACATATTTGAAGGGCAGCCATAAGCAATAATTTGTAACTAACTTATACTGACGAATGGTAGTTGTTGTTTCTCAAAAGGAATTTAGAGAATAAAACGTACAATTACACTCAGAAAGATCTGCTTGTTTAATGTACAGTAACAATTAATATATATTATACTCTAGTCTACTTTCCTAATTGCCATCCTGAGGCAGGGCTTATAGCACAATTTTATAAAAAGAATATTTTATAACAGTAAAACAAGAGTGGACAAGCCTTTTCATGTGCTAAAAAGCTTTAACCCAGACTAATGTCCTTACCTAAATAGTTTGCTTTGATAAAAGAAAGTCAAATACCACTCCAATACTCAGATTCATAAATCAATCTTCCCTCTTCTTATTGTTATGAAGTAGAGTGTATACTTTTTAGCAATATAACTGTCTTTAATCCCCAAATTCATTATGCACTAACCAAACTTCCTAAAATCAACTAAGATATTTAATTCTTTAAACTCTGACCAACACTATTTTCTAAGCGAGACTTTATCTTTGCATGTAATCAAAGCACAAGGAAATAACAGATTTAAAAGTCTGAAAATAAAATCTATCTTCTAAACCACCTAACTTTCTACCGCCCTGGGAACTCAGCTAACCCCAACCTCAAGACTTTTCTTCTCAATGAATGAAAAAATTCATGAACCAATTACAGTCCTTTTTGTAAGGAAGAAAAGTAGAGTCCTATTCTTAGACACTGGCCTACTACTAGACAGTAGAAGTAGTGAGGAGATCACATATAGTCAAACCTCTGGGCTCCAGTGAGTTCATTTATAGCCCATTAAGGGTGAGGATGCAAAAAAGGACGTATTTAAGACACTAGCTAACCACTACAGAACAATGGCCTCTCCTGGGAAGTTTTAAATAAAGCAATTCAGATTTTACACCCATGCTTAATTCATATTTTATTTATGAGAGTTCAAATATATTAAAACAGTGAGGCAGCATAAAACATATTGGTATAATATTTTTCATTAAACTATAGTGCAATATCCTGAGCTTTGTTTTTTATTTAATTCACATTGTGATAATTAGATCACCTTCATTTGTGAAGCCAGATTATAATACCTACAGCCGTTATTTTTCCCTTCACCTAAAGTAACAAATCTCCACTCAGTGTTAGAAAACACCATTTCAATGTATTCATAGGTAGTCATAATCTCTAATAAAGCAAAAATAATTCTCTGTGAAACATTGTAGAAGCTCTGTAACTTAGCCCATCACAGCGGATTTTACCATCTTTAAAACACAAGACTGTGCACAAGGACTTCAAGACCACAGCATTGTGCTGTCTTTAACTTAAATTCAAGAAGGTACTTAACCCTTTTTCCAAAAGTAAAATAAATTATTCATAGTAAATTTAGCCTGAAAGGAATAATAAAAAACATTTATTATGTTTACATTTCTAACGATCACCTTAATATCAGTATTAGATAGAGAAAAGCGATGGAATTCCTTCTTACCTAGCATTTCATTTTGTAATTTACACCACGTGCTATGTGAGGTTTCAGAGTGTAAATCCTTCAGAATACCTGGGACTACATAAAACAGCAATGAAAAAGATGTGTCTGCATTCAGACCAGTGGTTCTCATTCTTATCAGACCCAACTCTGCTTTTTTATAGCAAATCTGTTTTGCAATGCTCCCTTCACTATCCTGAAATGAAACAGATGATAATCTGACCAAAAAAAGTAATCAATATAATGCCCTAAGTGTAATAGTTATAAAGAAATAAAAGAAGCTAATTTATAATAAAATAATGGCATCTCATTATGCAAACGTTCAAACATAACTACACTAGTAGACATAATAAAACTCTGAATCTTGGGTTTGTGTGCTAAATCATCACAAATGCAAAAGCTATAGCTATTGTTACACAGTAGTTGCGCTCCTAGAAAATTCAGTATACTTTAAAACCATGCAAAACATACTTTCTGTTTACATATAAAACAACTAAGTTCTAGGGCAAGTAAACAGGTTTTCAGCGGCATGAATTTCTGATGGGACATTCAGAAGCTGGAGGGCACAGGGCAATTCCTGGAGATAGGAAAATACCCCCAGGCACTGCCAGTCATGAAGGTTCCTACCCGTGCCACTCAACACCATAGCTTCCCTCAAATTCCTGAAGTGCCTGAAGTGGTACCATCTGCACCACTGTTTTAGACAGGGCTAAAATATTCACCCCGATGAATGAGAAAACATGGGAAATCTAGCTATTTTATGGTTTGCATGACCATAGATAAATAGTCACAAATAATCTACTACTATTTGTATGGATTTTTCAAACACATAAACATGTGGATGACACCAAAATATCCTCCCCCACCCAACATGATCTCTGTCTTAAGGTTCCCAAACATTACTAGCTTTCTCTAGCTCCATTCTCACCAAAACCACATTTTGCCCAGTCCACTTATAAAGATCATCTTAATTTTCCTTAGGGTAATCAAAATTACTTTCTGTTCATCATCAAATTGTCTACTTTGTTTTCCTCTCCTGATGTTCTAGAGGGATGAGGGATCCATTACTAATTGAATAGAAATGGAAAACCTGGGTACAAATTGCAGCCTAAATACTCCAGGTCTCTGTGATGATATCACAAGAATGCACACAGGTGCCAGAGAGATACAGAATAAAACTCATCTACCCAAAAACTGTAAGCATTCACATTTTCAGATTACTGTCTTTTAAGAGAACAATTTCAATTTATTTCAAGCTGACACACTTCCCAACAAAACTATCGACACTGGATAGCGCGTAACCATTTAAAACTATATGTTTCATATGTGACAATATCAGAATTAATACCGAACAAACAGTTCAGTAAGGCCATATCATTTTTATAGTAAAGGAAAATGAAAAAGGATTTACAGCTACTCATCCTGAATTAACTTATAATAATTCAGAGATTCCTTTTTGAAATTAAGAAAGCAGGAGTGTAGAAAGAAATAATTTCTCTATAAACAGCAAAAATAAATTAGCTTTCCCTAAAGCGTGTAATATGAAACTAGCTAGAATAAATGGTAAGAAGGCAGCAAAAATGAGTAAAATCTAAACATATATGACACTTTCAAAGAAATGCGTCTATAATTCTTTTTAAATACTTTCAGCAATTGGATAAAAATGTTATCAGGTAGGGTTCTTAGGGGAACTGTTTTAATGAAACTAATAATTAGAACACCAACTTATTCTCCATAAATAGTAATATCCAACATACATGATGATTTCATAAAATAATTCGCTAAGTAATTGAGATTTCCTCTAAGGTTATTTTCTTACCAAATGCTCCCCAACTCTCACCCCATGCCCCCTCTCCTATCCTGTTAGTGTAAGTAAACATAAATCTTCTCTAATTTTCTGACAAATTGTAAATTAAATGAATCCAAATGAATAAAATTTTACTGCATGTTTTAACACCTTTAAATGATTCTAACATTTCTACCTCAAGTTACATAGTTCATAGGGAATTTAACAGGAAGAAATTAATCTAATAAGGGATTCTACATATGTAATATTTAAAAATCTTTAAAAGAATAGTATAAAATGCTCACATTTAAATGTATATGCATTTCAAACAAGTCAATGATATAGTAAGAATGCTACAACATGTTACATATGCAAGACTTTCATTTTACAGTTAAACCACTGTGCCAGTGTTGGGGGGTGTACACCAAAGGAGTGTGAAATATAATACAGAAATATGTCATATCTGGTTCATCTTAAATAGGTAGAAAAATAGCTCAATGAAAAGTATACATGGCAAAGTATGTTTAATAAAAGGGTCAGGTTTACAGAGACCTGTGCTCTTCTGACTACCCTCTGTGACATTATTTCTTATCTATAAATTACTAATAAGGTTTCTCTTGAAGATGAAATGCCATAAAATCAGAAAGTATTTTCAGGTCAAAGATGAACATCATTACATAAACAGAATGAAACTCTATTCAACTGGAGAACCACCAGCATTTTATTTTGAAAATCCTGACTGATGTTGTATAACATTTAGTTGAGCCAGTACTGTAATTGGCAAGAGACTGTTTAAAGCCATATATTCTTCAGAATGTCAACATGCTAGGGTTTGTGATTTTTTTTTTAACCTACAGAAAAGATTATGCAACAAGAAAAATTTGTGATGCATTTTCATAAAGATTTAGGATCTGGCTTGATGTCCAGGTTCAATAAGTATTTTAGCTTCTGATCATCAAGATTCACATATTTATTGTAAATGAATTTGATCTGACAGTAAAAAGAATTTATTTGAATCTCTTTCATTATCTTTGAACACTGCTAAAGTAATAGAATGTGATGAATGATGACGAGACCAAAGGGTAAAGTAAAACTGATGTTGATCTAGTATTTTCTAAAAATTCATTTTCATCACAAGCTTAAAAGACTATTAAGTTTTCCTCCTAAGAAACATAAAGTGTGGTGTGGCAAAGAGAAAGATTTAGACAAGGAAGGAGAGGAACGTGCATTTTTATATAAAACAATGAAAAACTAGAAGCAAATTCCATGTCCAAAAACAGCGAAACGGTCAAATAATACAATGCTAACATTAAAAAACATGCTTTAAACCCCACGAAAAGTTTCTCATAAGTAAAAAGATACCAGGCTGAACATACTGTTTGGTCTTCATTTTGTTTACCATATGTACAGTACTGAAAAAAGCCCAAGGACCCCATCACAAAGAAATACATACATATAGCTGGGTGCCTTGGCTCATGCCTGTAATCCCAGCACTTTGGGAGGCCAAGGCAGGAGGATCACCTGAGGTCAGGAGTTCAAGACCAGCCTGGCCAATGTGGTAAAATCCCATCTCTACGAAAAGTACAAAAATTAGCCAGGCATGGTGGTGCATGCCTGTAGTCCCAGCTATTCAGGAGGCTGAGACAGGAGAATTGCTCAAACCCAGGAGGCAGATGTTGCAGTAAGCAAGGATCACGCCACTGCACTCCAGCCTGGGTGATACAGCAAGGCTCTGTCTCAAAAAAAAAAAAAAAGAAAGAAAGAAAAAGAAAGAAATACATATATAGGGCTAGGAATTAGACATGCCAAAATGATATTAATGATTACCTTTATATTTGGGAAAAATGGATCATCTTCATTTCTCTCTTTATACTTAATTGTGGTTTTTACCAAAAACACATTTTTACTTTCATAATCATTTAAAAGTTATTTTTAAACAATGCATAAATAGGCATAATTCCAGTTTTTAAAAAAACACCTTATCAATTAAATCATGAACATTATATAGTATATCAGTTTAGCTAACAGAAGTTCAAATCACACTTATACCAAAAGAGAGTTGGCTGGGATTAAAGTACCTAAAAGCAAGCAGCACAGGATCTAAGAAAACAAAATTGGTTCATGTTCTTTTCCTTTGACACCACAGATGTCCTGCCCACATACCATTATAATAAGACTATATGTTCTTAAAAGGTAAATTACAATCATATACCTATATGATATATTATAGAAAAATACAATCATATACCTTTATAACAATGTTTGGGTAAGCAGAATTTACAGCACACAGTTTCTTATGTACACTATCTAGAAGCACACCATACAAGGGCTATTTGCTGAAGAGTCCCTCTGTAATTGAAAACAATGAGGTTCAAAGTGTCTCCAAAAGGATATTCACGGCCATACTGAATACAGGTAGGAAAGAGAGGAAATCTTAGAGAGCCGAGATATTCTCTTTTCACTCTAGCTTCTCAAGTAGCATTTAATTTTTTGTCTTCCATTTAGATTTTTCAATTGATAACACCAATCATCCTAATGTGATGAAAGATATATGTTACTAAGGACAGCTGACGAAAAATTCTTGGCCACTAACTTAAGCCATCAGCTGAGGTTAAGCTAAGTCAGATATAAGGAATGAAAGGCAACCCCGGATAGCATTTTCTACATTATGCAACGAATACCCTGCAACATAATAGCAAAGTTCTATAGAGATCCATATCCTACATGCAGCAGTCACTGCTACAAAAAGTCACTACATATTGGGGTGTTTCAGAAAAATCACTCTATAAACTGTCCATTTTGTCTGTGAAATAGACAGACACCTATTCATTTTATTCCATACAACTGAAAATATAACTTCAACTGTAAATGTATATTATATCCAACATTACATTTTTTGCTGCCACTAGCAAAATAAAACATTTAATGGTCTTGGCTTGCTAATTAGATTTATACTTTATAGAAAATGCATATCAAAGTTTAGCTTGCCCCCTTAAAATGGAAACTGACAACTACTCACTGGGGTTTTGTGGACTTTGGTGTCTCTAGGGAAAGCTGTTATTCAACAACCCAACTTTTTTTTTTTTAATTTGCTTAGTCCAAGCACATGCCACAATCAACTGGCTAAGACAAAAAGAATTTAAACACCTATTTGTGGGAATTGTATCTCAATAACAAATATCAAAACCATTACTTTTCCACAAAGCTTTCAAGACAGGGTAGCAATGACAAATGACAGGACACGATAAGAGATATTACAGCTTTATCTTGAGTTTAATCATCTTACTTACCTGGATTTAAAGAAAAATCAAACTACTCATTCCTTAAAGGAGCAAGAGGAATCTTCAGACGCTGTCTGTGCCATTTTGGATATAATTTTAAAATATCAAGTCTTTTCAATTTTTCATCCACGCTGATAAATCAAGAGTAACTAAAATCCAAACAGGAATTCAGACAGGTGAGAAAATGAAGTCTTTGCAACCAAAATATTCCAGCATAACTCAGCTCTACTTTGAAAAGAACTTGCCTGTCAAGAGTTGCCAACATTTTCAGCACTTGAAGTCTTGACTATGCTCTTTTCCACTCTCATCTGGGAATCCAAGGAAAATTATGAATCTCAAATAACACAGCAGAGGCTGCCCCGAGCAGCAGCCTACAAAGCCTCACCATATCTATTCTCTCTTCCCTCCAAATAACTGAAACTCAATTTGTGGTTGAGCACATGGCTGGTCAGAAGGAAGACTACATCTTCCAGCTTCTCTTGCAGTTAGGAATGGCCTGGTGACTAAGTTCAGGCCAAGAAAATGTGAATGAACAGGGTGTGTGCAGCTTCAGAGACATCTCTCATGACACAGGCTCAAGGACAGTTGTGAGCCTAAGACAGAAAAGACTGGGTCCCAACACTAAGGAATCATCAAATTCTCCAAAATGTTACATGAAAGAAAAATAAAATTTTAACTTTTTGAGCCACTGTAACTTAGGGTCTCCATTAGTACAGTGGAACCTATATTTGACCCCACATATCTTACTAAAACATATGTCCAACTCTACCTAGCAGACCTAGCAGAATCAAAGGACAGCCTCAAAAACATGTAGACTTAGAAGACTTAGAAAGAAAAGTTAAAAACCAGCTATGTTGGAGATACTTGCAAGAGCTGGAAGAGACTTCAGAGCAGAAGCCTATACTTGCCCCAGGAAAGTCTCTTTTTCACTATCCCTATTGAAGGAGTAAAGGACATGCCATCCCAAAATATGCCAGGATGGCATACTGACTATTTCAAGTTGAAAACATTGGAGCAATTGGAGTTTCAGAAAGGGCTAGCAGACCTGTCTCTTCCTGCATGCAGTAAGCCATCCAGATTCCTCTGGAAGGGGTGCCCTTCCAGTACCAGGTAAGAAAACAACACTTATCATCAGACACTGAGAAGTGGGGCTGCAACAGACCTGAATGAATATACTTAATGAAGTAACCCTTATCTTCCACTAGTTTTACACACCCCTATATATATCCCTGTAACTCCCTTAGAAAATTTACTGACCCTCACCAAATTTTGCTTGTCCTGTCATTTCTTCTCAAATGTATGGTTCTTTGTCAAAAAAGTATACAAGCATCTTGCTGTGGTTACTTTCTCGGATTCACTCTCTGGTGAAGATTCCCATGAACGTGTAGATGATGTATATGCTTTTCACTTGTTAATATGCCTGCTGTCAATTTAGTTTGCACATCCAGCCAAAGAGTCCACTTAAGAAAGAGCAAAAAGTGGGGGTCGGAGATGATCTCTCACCCCCTTATACTATCTAGCAATGCATAATAAGAGGAAATTAAAAAGCCATTAAAATGCTTTGCCCATCCCAGGGAAAGTAAGCCATAAAGCAAGCCATTCAATCGCAGTCAAAGAGCCGTTTTATTATTTCTAAAATGAGGGCCATCAATTAGATCACCTCAAGTGTCCCTGTCAGTAAACATATTTCTGAAACTGTGGTTCTCTGCCCATGTCATCACAGCAGAGCAGCTAAGAAGGTCATCTGCAGAATCAGAATGCCTCGACCTAAAACCCTGCCATGCCACGCTTATGTATATTTTTGGCCAAGTTCATTAGCTTTCCTGTAACCCAGTTTCCTTGCTTGTATAATGGGGATTATACAAGTATGCAGGTAATAGGATTGTTGTGAGAACTATGTCACCTTCTGATAAATACCAGTACCTCACTAGATTACATTTTAATTCCCATAAACCCACTTTACCCAAATCCCTATACAAATAATACTCAAATTTCAAATAACAAGGAATTTACAGATGGCACATCAATGACTAAATTACCTTTCGTACTCTGGTAACTCTTCATGTCTCCATCCAGTCACCTACTTCCTGTGTAAGGATAATCTAACAATCATGGTACCAACATTCTAATAATTCACTCACTCTCAACCACCTTTCTGGAAAGCTAAACCTTAATGAAAAATGTCTCAGCTATCCCAATGTTTGTTGAAAACCTGACTAAGTGAAGCAATACTCTTGATTTATTTTTCCTTCTTTCTTCTCATGCAGCATTCTGCAGAATAGCAGCAAGGGTCCCAATACCAATCCTCCTAAAGCTTCCTTTTTCACAGGTTTTCTTTTATTCAAAATCCACTAAGCAAAATTTGAAATGAAAGGACAGATTGAGTCATAACTTCATTATTCCGCCATCTCCACCCACTCGAGTCATATACACAAAACTTGGACATGATTTAGAACACCCTGTCCTGGCTGTACCCATCTAAAAACCCACTTCCACCATTCTATGTTCTGCCACTAAACTTTGGGAATTTCTAAGACCCAAAACAAACAACTGCTCTGATTCAATACTGCCTTTGATATGCTAACAGCCCTATGAGGACTTCAACTATCAGCTAAAAAATAAACACAGTTCAAGTCTAAAGAAGTCTGCCTGGGCATAAGTTAGGTAAAGCACGAATATATAAGAGGTGCTGGCAATGTTTTTAGCATTAGTGTAAAGTTCTGTAAAAAAAAATAATTATTTTTAAGCATTCAATGACAGAACTGCCACATTCTTAAGAAATGCAAATAATATCCAGGGGCCCTTTTTTTCCAGTAGAGCATGTCCAATTTTATAAAAGATGTAAATGGAGAACTATAATCCACTTATACATATTCACTTAAAAGCAAGCTTGGTTGAAACACATCTATTTTTTTTATGAGCAATATTTATACTTTTACAATCTTAAAAAGGCTTCTCTTCATCACACTGCAGTAGTATTTCTGCATGTCCTTAAGATTCTCTCCAACTATCTTAGGTTTCCCTTTGAATACCCACAAAGACACACCCCCAAGGCTTAATACCAAGAGAATACATTCTGAGACAATCTTATATTGTTGGCTGCCTCCAGACAACCATGGCAACCTTGTACTCAAACCATCCTTATCCCAGAAAGTCGTAAGGAGCTTGGCATCCCTGTTAGGTGACACTCATCATTACAGTCAACTCTGCAATGACACGGGGGACCAGGCAAGGCCAATAGACTGCAGAAATCATTCAAAGCTGGCTCTAGTCTGTGCCAATGTGTACACATTTTCATACAATCACTCTCTGATGCAGAAATCGAGAAGGTGTTCCATGTCCTTACCCAAAGGCTCTTCTCTCTGCTACACATTCTAATAGACAACTGCATTTCTCATAATTACACAATCTTAAGAAATCTTTGGTAATATTTTTAAATATCTATAACTTGTATGTTACATGATAAGTGATTTTAAGCTTAAAACATTTTAAATAACTAATATTAATACAGATCATAATGAAGTGTTTTAGGGTTTGTTTGTTTTTTCATTTTTTTGGAGGGTGGGCATTTTATTTTTTTGATGCAGGGTCTCACTTTGCCACCCAGGCTGGAGTGTAGCGGCACAAACACGACTCGCTGCAGCATCAACGGCCAGGGCTCAAGTATTCTCCCGCCTCAGCTCCACTGAGTAGCTGGACCACAGGTGTGCACCGCCATGCCCAGCTAATTTTTGTATTTTTTATAGAGACGGAGGTTTCATTGTGTTGCCCAGGCTGGTCTCAAACTTCTGAGTTCAGGCAATCCACCTGCCTCAGCTTCCCAAAGTTCTGGGAAACAGGCGTGAACCACCACACCCAACCCTTAATAACAAAGTTTATTGTCATAATCTTCTTATGCCATTTGTAATATAACAAGATAAAATTCAACTTGTTCCAGCCTTTAAATATTAAAAACATTCAAAAATGATAGTATATTATATTTCATTTGTTGACCACTAGTATTTTTAAATGTAGACAAAACTGACTTAACTGTTACAGTTTCAAAAATAGAATCAACTGGACATGGTGCTCAAACCTGTAATCCCAACACTTTGAGAGGCTGAGGCAGGCAGATCGCCTGAGGTCAAGAGTTCCAGACCAGGCTGGGCAATCTGGCAAAACTCCATGTCTACTAAAAATACAAAAATTAGTCAGGTGTGGTGGCGCACGCCTGTAGTCCTAACCAGCTACTCAGGAGGCTGAGGCAAGAGAATTGTTTGAACCCAGGAGGCAGAGGTTACAGTGAGATGAGATCGCATCACTGCACTCAAGCCTGGATGGCAGGATGAGACTCTGTCTCAAAAAAAGAGAAAAAAAAAATAGAGGCCGGACACAGTGCCTGATGCCTGTAATCCCAGCAATTTGGGAGGCCAAGGGGAGCAGATCACGAAGTCAGGAGTTCGAGACCAGCCTGGCCAATATGGTGAAACCCTGTCTCCACTAAAATATACAAAAATTAGCCAGGTGTGGTGGCGCACGCCTGTAGTCTCAGCTACTCAGGAGGCTGAGGCAGGAGAATCACTAGAACCCAAGAGGCAGAGGTTGCAGTGAGCCAGGATCGCGCCACTGCACTCCAGCCTGGGCCATACAGCACGACTCCATCCTGAAAATAAATAAATAAATAGATAGACAAAATCCCCTTTCATGCTCTACTGTTCAGAATTCTTACATTTTATACTCAGGGAAATTAACTGGTTTGATTTTAGAACTTTTGGGTTTTATTTCTAAATGACAAGATAAAAGATTTCAGGGTACTATTTGCAAATGCAAATACAATTGAGGGAGGATAGTTTTTATCCCCAGTAAATGCAGAGCAATCTCTCTAAGATTAAGTATTAAAATATAAGACACACCCCAATGTGCTATATGAGCATTTTAGCAAATGAATACATTTTAGCAATCTAGTGAAAAGCATTCTGATGCTAATTTTCAGAGGCATCATCACATTGATGATGCTCATTAACCTGCTTTTCAGCTTCAGTGTCCCGTATGTTTCCAGACTTCTACCAATAATCTATTATGGGCATAAATTAAATACTACATGACTATGAATAAAAATTTGAAACTATGTAAATGTCTAATCACCATGGCAGGTAGCAGCATGTGTGATACACCAACTGTGGATAAAGCAACTGAAGGGCTGAAGCCCATTTGCCTGATCTCTACTAACAATCACAAAACTCAGCAGACACTGAAAGAAAATACTTAAATAATTGTTTCATTGGTTGATTTGTTAATAGAAATTAAAATGTCCTCCTTTAGTACCTTTAACAGCATGTACTCTCCAAAACAGTGTCATTTAAGTCCCCAGTTGGGAATGGAGCAAAATACCAATCTAAGAATACCTGTATTCTTTCAAACCTTACCTATAATTGAATAAATACTTACGTTTTTAGGTTTTGCAAGTTTCCTGATGGGATGCAGCAAAATAAATTTAATGAGTGGGGAGAATAGTTACCCCAAAATAACAATAATAATAATACAAGAAGTACTAAAGGAAAATAAAGTACCATTCAATTTGTAAGCCAAATTTAAAATAATCTGTCCTCAGATAATCAGAAGTTAATAGTATTATCCAACCCTATTGTAAACAAAAAACTGTTACAAAAATTCAGGCCAAAAGCTTTTGCAAGCTATTTTTGTGAAATACAAAAAAGACTGTAAAATGTTGGTAATGATTAGAAAACTCAAGGTTGGAAAGAGTAGAGGGAGAGAATGTATAAGAAGAGCAGCCCACTGGATAGGTCTGCAGGGCAGATTTGGGGGAGGAAATCCAGGAAGCTGCATGGAAACACACACAAGTCTGCAGCCCTCCCCGCCAGATGGGAGATGAGGCTGACAGCAGAGCCAAGGCACAGCCTCCCAAGTCCTGCAGCTCTGATCCAGGCTGCTGGCCTGGGGAAAGCAAGGCACATACTTCTTGCATGCTGTGGGTTTAGGGCAGCATGGCAACCCTGTTGAGCAGTGAATGTGCTCAGCCAGTTTTTTCCCTCTACCTAAAGCTTTTCCTGTCAACACCATCCAAGTTACTTAGTATCTCTGGAGCAACTCAGACAGAGGGGCTTAACAGTTTAGAAGAAACAGATTTCCTATTCCCCACCTAAGAGAGGAAATAAAATGCTTTTAAGTGAATGCCTCCCCTTTAATTAACAAAAGAAAGAGTAGAACTAGATTTTAGGTAAGGAGGGAAGCAACTACAATACACTTAAGCTGTCAAGCCTGACAACTGATGAAGAGGTTCAGATTCACCAGGTGAAAAGCAATAAAACAAACCTTTTCGGGCTTACATGATGTGCAGGAGAGACATGCCATTTCAGAGCACTCTAATGTTCTATTTCAGGTCCTGTCTCTGCCCTACCTACCAGTCATCACTAATGGAGAACTCAAACTCTCTATGACAGTTGGTCACCCTCACTAAAACAAAATGCCCAAAAGAAGCTGAAATGCAGAAGGCAAAGGCTTTTTAATAAGTAAATAACAAACTCCAATATGATCATGTTATCTTTAGGGGAGAGGTAGGTAGAAAACTGACTAGAACACTAAGAAACACAAATAATTTAAACCTATAGGTTCTAACCATTTTAAATTAAGTAAATTTTAATTTTTACTCTCTGTAATCTCGCAACATATGTATATGCTGACATGGTTTGGAATTACGTCCCCACCCAAATCTCATGTCAAATTGTAAACCCCAGTGTTGAAGGTGAGGCCTGGTGGGAGGTGATTGGATCATGGGAGCTGACTGCCCTCTTAGTGCTATTCTCATGATAGTGAGTTCTTATGAGATCTGGTCATTTAAAAGTGCGTGGCACCTCTCCCCACCCCTCCTCCTCCTCTGGCCATGTGAAGTATGTACTGCCTTCCCTTTCATCTTCTGCCATGATTGTAAGTTTCCTGAGGCCTCCCCAGAAGCCAGCAGATACTGCCATACAGAATCATGAGCTTATAGAGTCTGCAGAAGCCTGAGCCAATTGAATCTCTTTTCTTTACAAATTACCCAGTCTCAGGTATTTCTTTATAGTAGTGCAAGAACTAATACATATGCCTTAATCTTATATTTTTTTAATAAGGTCTTTTATTGTTTGCATATATTTTTGCTTTTATAATTGTTTATTCGGTTTTTAAGAGCAGATCCAGCAGGTGGCATAAATGTTTATAAACATGAGAGACTGGTATAGTCTAATGAAGTAGTTCTCAACCTGGGAATTCAAGAGATCTGTAAACTTGGATGGAAAAAAAAAATGCATCTTTATTTTCACTAAGTATGCATTTCCTTCAAATATGAATGATAGCCTAAAACTAAATAGCACTAGCCACAGTACCTGTGATTTGTCACCAATAGAAATCACACATTTTTGTAACACATTACAATAGTTTTAGACATTTCAAATATTCATGCTCATCACTACTTTGAAATAATAGTAGTTAATATACCCAACATCAGGTCATTTTATTAAATGTGCTACTAAGTCAGGCTGTATTACAAACTTGGGGCTTTTATTATATATAATTGATTTCTTTTGTAATGCTATGTATTTGTATCTAAAAGCAAAATGGATTCACAGGCTTCACCAGAATGCCAAAGTGCATCTTGGCACAAAGCAGATTAAGAACCTCTAATCCAGGAGAATGTACAGGTTTGGAATGAAGACCCAAACTTAAACCAGACATTGTGACTTGTGGTCTAAAGTAAGTCACTTAACCTCTCATAGCCTCAGTTTCTTCGTTCACAAATGCTTCCACGAGCTGCTGGGATGTGCTAAGGTATGAAAAAAGACAAATCAAATGTTAGACGATGCCAGATCATGGAAATAATGCTAGAGTTAACAGCACATACGCAGTCAATGGGACTTTTCTTTTTAAAGAATTTAACCCAAAAAAATGTTTCAGAGGCAAGAAAACGGTAAAAGAGAACATTTTAGTTTTATAATCCTAACTCTATAAAAAATAGTATCGCCCTCAGAAAATTTTCGTAATACAATCCAAAAAGCCAAAATGGCAATCCAGATATGAACCAAGCTCAAGAGTTACAACTCATCACATAATCAACTACATTTCTGTCACTCAGGAAAAGCTACCCTACCTTAATCAACAAGAGAATATTAACAGTTATATGTAAGATGCAAATGTGGTATATCCTCAAGCAAAAACCAGTCTCATTACTTTATCTTTACCACAGAGACTAACACATTTATAAATTGTGTTGGAATGCTTTTTGCTCAAATATGTTTTACGTGTTTAAAAAATCACATACCTAATTATAGGTTTAAAAAAATCCAGTTTATTATTCTGAATTAAGATAGCAAATGAATTGGCTACATTATGAAAATAATATCTCAGCTAATGCAGATAAAAAAAAATCTTTAATTCTCAGAGATTGGAGATAAAAAGGAAAAAAGGAGAGATACAGATAATCCCAAAAGTCAGATGGTGGCTTCAGTTTTGGATCCAGTAAGAAATACATACTCAGACAGAATCACTTGCTTCATGGAGACAGCCATGAGCTATGGGAATAAATTCAGAGGGGGAGGGAAAAAGTAGATTATATCTGCTTATATCTGCCAGTACTCTGACACCGGGCTGGGAAAATAAAATGCACATATAACTTAAAGTGACTACAAAACAACAATAATTTTAATCCATCATTGAAAATAATATAAAAAATAAAACATAACTATGTAAAACTCAGTGCAGTAAGTGGCAAATTAAGAAGTAATCAGAGTTCCAATAGAATAATCAGGATAGGCTTCCTGGAAGAGACAGGATTTTACTAATTCTAAAGATTAATCGGGCCTAATAGAGAAGTGAGGAGAAGGGTGACAAATAAGGGAGGGGTAAAGAGGCAGAAGGGAAGCAGGGATCACAAGGGCTACTTTAGAAATGAACGAAAGGGACCGCCTTTATAAATCACACAGCCTGGGCAACAGAGGAGACTGTGTCAAAAAAAAAACATGTAGAATAAGAGTCAGCAGCTTGAAAGAAAATTCCAGGGTAGAGAGAACATTCTTTTTAATAAGTGCTACATTACTAGCACTTAGTGGCACACAGGGTGATAGTATGGGTAAAAACACTCACAGGGACATTACGGAGGCAGAAAATGATTCAGAAGACTTGGACTCTGAATGTAAGTTTCAAGAATATTGCTACCAATTCGTTTCACTTCAATTTTCCTTTTTATCTGCGAACATAGATAGAACAACTCCAATAAACATAAAATGAATATTCTAATGGATAAGAAAGCACTTTATCACAGCTTAACTGTCAAGGTTATTTCTTAGTGGAACATAAAATCTTATAAATAGACCAGGAGCAGTGGCTCATGCCTATAATCCCAGCATTTTGAGAGACCGAGGCAGGTGGATCACTTGAGGTCCAGAGTTCGAGACCAACTTGACTGACATGACAAAATCCTGTCTCTGCTAAAAACATAAAAAATTAGCCAGGCGTGGTGGCACATGCCTGTAATCCCAGCTACTCAGGAGGCTGAGGCAGAAGAATCACCTGAACCCAGGAGGCAGAGGCTGCAGTGAGCCGAGATTGAACCACTGTACTCCAGCCTGGGTGACAGAGCAAGACTCCATCTCAAAAAATAAAAAAAAGGAATATAATCTTATAATTACTGGCATCTTAAATGCAATAGGGCACAATATTTCAAGCACAGAGAATGCCGTCCAATGTTCTTGAAGAGTTCCTTCAGCAACAGACCACAGCCAAGCCAGAAAGCCTAACAACAATTACACCTGCTAACTTTAAAATTCTCCAAACACTGACAAGGTTCTTGCAAGCCAGTGGGGGCAGTGCAACATTCAAGTAGCCACTTCCTGAGGCTGCATTTCAGAAGGCAGGATCTCTATCTCTATTATAACATGTTTCTGCCTCATAACAGGGCAGGCAAACAGCATGTGGAGACAGCATGACACACACACCCCTCCAAACCAAAACACAGCTGCTCTGTTAAATTTAGACCTACCAACCTTGACAGTACCCTTTTAATTACTATTTTTTCCCTAATTCTCTGGAGTGTTTTTTTTTTAACTTAGAAGCTGCCAACAGCATTTCTCTGCTGGCCAAGTTATTCTAAGCATCATATCCAAATAATGAAACATAAATAAATTCTTTTAAAGCAATAGATTTTTTTAAATGCATGATCTTGCACCTTAATTATTTTTATGTGTTTTTTATCTAATTTTTAAATTTTATATATTAGATCTAGGCATATACACACATATGTATATGTATGAATGAATATTTAGAGATAAAGGTATATTTCAGGCTGCTTGAGGATAAACTTCAAAAAAGACAATTCTCTTTTGTAAATGTTCACAGACATATACAAATAAGCTCATAATTATAACTATATGTAGCTATATAACTATAGCTGCAAATGTAACCATTCTTTCAAAAAATGTTTTGTCCAAGCATAATAGCAGTGTTAGGATACAAAGATGAATTAAAATGTTTCTTATCTAAAAACCTCAGAATCTATCAAGGGAATCTTAGAGATAACCGTTCATTCCACCATCTGACAGATAAGAACACTAAGGCCAGAGAAATAAAGAAAATTATCCAAGGTAAAATGGCCATTTGGTGATAAGGTTGTGATAGAAGTATTTCTAGTCAGCAATCCAATACCATGCTAATTTAGTCTCTATTGATTCAACAACATTCTAGGCATTAGGTTAGCCTCCAAAGCTATAAAGAGCCCCGTAGTGACTCAGTACTGGCTGGTCCCAAAGCCTGAGCTCCCCTCACTGTACCAACTGCTTCTGTGGTGACCATTCTTCAGCAACAGACCTTCACAGACTCTGGCCTCTCTCCTCCTGAAAAATGACCTAACACAGCATCAAAGTATTTCCATGTGCAGGTACTAACTCCTCCCTCCTTCCTAAAGTTTAGTGGAGGAGAGGAATGCAATCACTGATAATTTTGAAGCAGAGAAAAGCAAAAACAAAAAACCACCACCATCATACTTGAAATAGTGAATAAACAAAAGCCAACCAAAACTATATAAACTATTATAAAAGTGAATTGTTGGAGAGAGAGATCCAAGATGGCCGATTAGCAACAGCTCAGGAATGTAGCTCCCAGTGAAAGCACAGAGAACGAGTGGACGCCGCACTTTCCGACCAATTTTTGTTGCCCACAGACCGGGAGATTCCCGGCAGAGGAGCCACACG
>CAUYQU010038679.1:0-21908 GCA_963574635.1 Cheracebus regulus
GGGGAGGGACAGTGGGGGGTGGGGAGTTGGGGGGAGATAGCATGGGGAGAAATGGCAGATATAGGTGAAGGGGAGGAAGGCAACAAATTACACTGCCACGTGTGTACCTATGCAACAATATTGTATGTTCTTCACATGTACTCCAAAACCTAAAATGCAATAAAAAAAAAAATAAATAAATAAATAAAAAATAGAAATACAAGGAAAAGACTTTCTCAATTTGATTTTTAAAAAAGCATGCGTACACACAGTGTCCCTACAGTTAACATCTTTATGTTGAAATACTTTTAAGTTTTTCAACACTCTCACTACTAGTTTTTAACATTGAACTGAAAGTTCTAAATAATGCAATAGATTAAGGAAAGGAAATAAAGCATATACAGATTGTGAAGAAAGAAATCAAACTGTTGTCCTTTTTACATGATCATCTATGCAGATAACATGATATTCTATGTAAAAAAAATCTGAAACAATCAACAAAAAGCTTCTTGGAATGAAAAAGTGATTATAGCAAATTTGACAGACACATGGTTAGTAGGAAAAGTCCTTTTTTCTTTTATGCCAGCAATGAAAAGGTGAAGAAACATTACATTCAAATCACATTGCTATTATCAGTGTCATTTCAAAGGATGAAATATTTAGGTATAAATCTAATATATACATTTATGCAAGGAAAGCTACAAAACACATAAAACATATCAAAGGCTAAATAAATGAAATTACCTGTTCTTGGATAGGAAAACTCAATATTGTCTAGAAAAAGACAAAATTCAGACCAGGCAAAGCAGAGATCAGGAGAAAAATATTGCAAAAGCCACATTTTGTAAAGAACTGTAATTTAAAATATAGAAGGAACTCTTAAAACTCAACCATAAGAAAATGAATCACATGACTTAAAAAAAATGGTCAAAGACCTAAACAGACACCTCACTAAAGAAGATACACAGGTGTTAAATAAGCATATGTGAACATGCTCAGCATCATATTTTATTAGGCTATCGCAAATTAAGACAACACTGAGACACCACTATATACCCAGATTGTCTTTGTTTCAAGCTATAACTGTCAATTACTTTTTGTTTTTGAAACTCTGCAAAAATTTGAATGTTGATTTGCCTTGTGATATGGTTTGGTTCTGCATCCCCACCCAAATCTCATCTCAAATTGTAATCTCCACATGTCAAGTGAGTGACCTGCTAGGATGTGATGGGATCATGGAGAGGTTTCTACCTGCTGTTCTTGTGATAGTGAATGTGTTCGCATGAGAGCTGATGGTTTTAAAGTGTGGCAGTCCCTCTCTCTCTCTCTCTCTCTCTCTCTCTCTCTCTCTCTCTCTCTCGCTGCTGTGTAAGCCATGCCTTGCTTCCTCTGCCACCATTATTGTAAGTTTCCTGAGGCCTCCCAAGCCATGAGGAACTGTGAGTCAATTAAACCTCTTTCCTTCATAAATTACCCAGTCTCAAGTTGTTCTTTATGGCAGTGTGAAAATGGACTACTACAGAAAATTGGTACTGGGATAGCGGGGCACTACTATAAAGACAATCTGAAAATGTGGAAGTGACTTTGGAACTGAATTATGGGTAGATGTTAGAACAGTTTGGAGGGCTCGGGAGAAGACAGGAAGATGTGGCAAAGTTTGGGACTTCCTAGAGACTTGTTGAATCATGTTGATGAAAATGCCAATAATAATATGGATACTAAAGTCCAGGCGAAATCTTAGATGGAGATAAGGAACTTTTTGGGAACTGGAGTAAAAGTCACTCTTTCTATGCTTCAGAAAAGAGACTGGCAGCATACTGCTCTTGCCCTAGGGATCCATGGAACTTTGAACTGGAGAGAGAATATTTAGGTTATTTGGCAGAAGAAATTTCTAAGGAGCAAAGCATTCAAGATGTGACCAGGCTTTTTCTGAAAGCATACAGTCTTATACTTTTACAAAGAGATGATCTGAAATTGCAACTGATGTTTAAAAGGGAAACAATGCATAAAAGTTTGGAAAATTTGAAGCCTGACCAGGTGATAGAATGATGCATAAATCTGTGTAAGTCATAAGGAGCTGAATGTTAATTGCCAAGACAACGGAGCAAATGTCTCCAGGGCATTTCAGAGATCTTCAAGGCAGCCTCTCTCATCACAGGTGGGAGACATAGAAAGAAAAAATGGTTTCATGGGCTGGGCCCAAGGCCCTTCTGCTCTGTGCAGCCTTGGGATATGGCACCCTGCATTTCAGGTGCTCCAGCTCCAGCTATGGCTAAAAGGGGCCAAGGTAGAGCTTAGGCTGTTGCTTCAGAAGGTGAAAGCCCCAGGCCTTGACAACTTCCACATGATGTTGGGCCTTTGTGTAAGCAGAAGACAAGAGTTGAGCTTTCAGAGCCTCTGCCTAGATTTCAGAGCATGTATGGAAATTCATGGATGACCAGGTGTAAGTCTGCTACAGGGGCAGATCCCTCATGGAAAACCTCTACCAGAGCAATGCAGAGGGGAAATGTGGGGTTGGAGTCCCCACACAGAGTCTCAACAGGGGCACTGCCTAGTGGATCTGTGAGAAAAGGGTCGCCATTCTTCACAGCCTAGAATGGCAGATCCATGAATGGCTTACACTGTACACTTGGAAAAGCCACAGGCACTGAATGCCAGCTCAGGAAAGCAGCCATAGGGACTGTACCCTGCAGAGCTGCCCAAGGCACTGGGAGCCCACCTCTTATATCAGCGTGACCTGGATCAAAGACATGGAGTCAACAGAGATTATTTCAGAGCTTTAAGTTTTAATCAATGTCCTGTTGGGTTTCGGACTTGCATGGAGCCTGTGGCCCCTTTGTTTTGGCCAATTTCTCTCACTTAAAATGAGAACATTTACCTAATGCCTTTACCCACATTGTATCTTGGAAGTAACCAACTTGTTTTTGATTTTACAGACTAATTAGGAGAAAGGGATTTGCCTTGTCTCGGATGAGACTTTGGAATTGGACTTTCGAGGTAATGCTGGAAGGACTTAAGACTTTGGGGAACTGTTGCAAAGGCATGATTGGTTTTGAAACACGAAAAGGACATGAGATTTGGGAGAGGCCAGAGGCAAAATGATGTGTTTTGGTTCTGCATCCCCACACCCAAATCTCATCTCAAATCACAATCCCCACATGTCAATGGAAGTCTTTCCCTCCATGCTGTTCTTGTGATAGTGAATTCTCGTGAAAGTTGAAGGTTTTAAAGTGTGGTACTTGGTCACTCCTGCTGCCATGTCAGATGTGCCTTGCTTCCCCTTTTACCGTGATTGTAGGTGTTCTGAGGTCTCCTCAGCCATGCTAATTTATCAGTCAGTTAAACCTCTTTTATTTATAAATTATCCAGTCTTAGGTTGTTCTTTATTGTGGTGTGAAAATGGACTAGTACACCTCAAAAATGCAATGTGTAGCCAAATGACAGTAGATTCTGCTGTACTAACCTCCTAGCTATTAAAGGTGGGTTGTCAATCATTTGCTTCTTCAGTAATTTTGTTAGAAGCTCAGCTTTTTGACCATTAAGTCATTTACTTCACTCATTTCTCTATTTACAGTTTCATAAATCTAAGAAATATTGCTGACATTGTCCACAGGGATAATAAAACAGTTCTTGAGTAATTATTATTGTTATTGTTATCACTATAACTAGCTTCTGGTTTTTATTAATTATGGCTATTATTATGAATTTCAGATAAGCCATTTTTTCTCTTTCTTAAATGTAGGCACTCTTACCTGGTGGAGAGAAAACTACACTGGGAATAAAGAAGCAGAAATCCATTCTCATTTTTTTCTTTTTTGTGTGTGTGGCATTGCTTTGCTTTATAATTATGTTAGACATTTACTGTGAAAGTTCATCCTGTATCTAAAATTTCAATATAAATGTAGCACAAATTATAGAACCTCATGATATAAAACAAATATCAGACATATTAATTGATTTTACCAATGCTATAAGATTCTCTAATTCTATTCAAAAGCAGCTGATTTAGAAATGTAAACATTTGTTTTAAAGCCCAGACTGATATTTGATCTGATTCTGAATCTTGTTCTCTTTTGTGCTTAAAAATACAGTTTGATTTGGTTTTGGTTTTCAAAGGAGAACATTAAATTGAAGGTGACATTGTCTGGGGCACTTTTCTCTTGCCAAAGAGAGAGTATATGGACAAAGAGGGCAGGGAAGACTCACACAACAGCAGTAATTTCTATCTGGTTTAATATCCCCTGCATTCAAAGAGAAATGAGTTGTGCTTTTAGTGCATTAGAAGACACGTCCCCACAGGCATAGATAAAAATGCAAAAGATCTTTCCATTTTCACTTGTATTTGGAATTGTTTGGCATCTGAATTCTGAGACAAGTGAGAAAGATATTAAGTTTGGAATGTGGTCCCTATCTGCCCTTGAATTTCACATTCCTACTCTTTTTTAAAAGCTCTCATAAGAGACCATTTCCATATTATTCCTCTTTATGCTAAACTAGAATAGTCAAATATGACTATTTGAAGTGTGATCTTCAAACATAAGAACCCAACCTGGAATTCAAACACAATTGTATAATAATCTTTGGGCAGAATAGAATGCAGCAAACTTTCAATGAATTGAAACACCTGCTTTACAGATACCCCGTGGAGGACAAGACACACACGTGAGCAATTCACCAAAGTTAACAAGACCCAATGAGCCTTGAAACTGTAATTTAATTCTTAATTCCTGTGAAGTAAATTTAGTAATGACTGATAAGGATCATCATCATCCACACTCAGGGAGTCATTAACAGGAAAGTAGGAACACCTGTCCTTTTATGTAAGGCACTCAGTTCACTTTATCTAAGATTTGGAGCTGCTGTCCCTTATATGGGAGCAACAAAAGAAGATTCCAGGGTTAAAGTTATCCTGAAAATAAAAGTCCATAGTACGATGCATGATGATCATTAAAATCAAATTTCCTGGCTACAATGCGAAGATTAACAAATGCTTCATAACCTGTTGTATTGCCAGGATGAACAGGCCTAGAATGATCTATATACCCTTGGGTGATAGTTGCTTGCATTATGATAGTTACAATGAAGAATAGATTTGCTTTGCACAGTTGAGTTCCAGCATAAAATTATGTTCTTGTATTGGGTTTGCTTTGCTAGCATCACACTGAAATTTTTGAACTTTCTTTCTCTAAAATTAATGTTTTACTGTAAGGTTTTGTTGTTTGCTTAGACAAAGATACTGACCATATTCAGAGTTCTTTAAGACCATAACTGTACATTGAAGACTGATAAAACTATTCTAATATTGACATTTAATAATTATTAGTAGAGCGCAAGAGCAATATTATAATACTCATTTTCCTTGTCATTTACTTAACGTGATTTCTCATTTCCATGTAAATGCTTAATAAAAGTTCTAACCAATAAAAAATGTTTGTGTCCTATTCTCTGCAATATTCTTTCATAAGTACACTCAAGTAAATTAAGTATCAAGAGCAATTTTGAAAAACAAATTGTGTTAAAAAGTTCAAGAGGCAATGTAAATTATTTGAATCGATGAAAGAGCAATATCAAGCCTTGCTTCTGCCACAACTCATTCTACTTGTTTAGTGACTCCACTGGCAGAAATAAGTTATAATCCTTCCTGATTATTAATTTCTCTGTGACTCAGTTTCCTCATCTGTAAAGATTGTGTTTATTCAACCCAATGTGTCATTGGATAGAACAACAAAATACACACCCGAAATTATTTTATAAATGGTCAGAATTATGTGTTTATCATTATTTCAATATTCAGTATTTTATTTATTAGAAAAATGTAATACCTAGCATTTATTATGATCCAGGATGAAGTATGAAGAGAAAGTGAGAAGGGATTGCTGTCAGAATGGTTGTGTTCCAGACATTTGAATGCTATCCTTGGAAAGCAAAAATGGTTTTCTTCGTTATTGTAGAATATACAATTGTAAGCATATTTGAAATTAGTAATGTCAATAATAGTGTTAATACTTATTATTTTATTTAGGGTACAAACCAATGAAAATTTACAAATAGTGAATAAATAAATAAGAAGTTACTCGATTATGATAGGATTATAGGGCTACGGAATTATAGAAGTAGATCACCAAAACCATGAAAGTCAGAAAAGAGAATAAGATAGTCAGAAAGTGGGAAGAAGAAAGCAATAACTATTATTGGGTGAATCTAATGATTCTGAAGAGATGATAATCTATAAATTCTACTGGCCTTCATAGCATGGTTTGTATCTAAAGAGTTTCAAACTAATGCGTAATAGGAATCACCTGGGATTCTAGCTAATGTGCAGATTTCCAGGGCGAATCATTCAAGACTGTTCAAGTAGTAAAGTCCTGGAACTAACTAATTGGGTCATGGGGATTATATAGTTAGTCTAAAGATCACACTGAAAAATACTGAATGAAACTTACCTGACCTACAAAAATAAAAATCAATAAAACTGTTCTTATAACGTATTCAGTTAAAACATTTACTTTAGAAGTAGGAAAACAATATTGTCTTCGGGAACTGAATAGCTATGTCTAGTATTTATTTTTGTGTGTTTCTTTTGGTGACCAGAAATTTTTAGGTAAAGTTTAATTTACTAAATATTTTCTATGTATGTCTAAAGAAAATTTTGCCTACCCCAAACCATGAAAATATGCTCATAGTTTTTTTTTTTTCTAGAGGTATTATAATTGGTTTTATGCTTTGGTTGAGGACTTACCTATAATTAATAGTTGTAGATGGTGTGAGGTAGGCATCTAAGTTGTTTTCTTTCCCTTATTATGAACATTTGTTGAAAGTATTTTTTTAATTGAATTCTATTGTTGCCTTAAAAAACCTACATGACCATGTAAGTTTGGGTTTATTTCCAGGCTTTCCATTCTGTTCTATTATTATATTAGAAAATTTTTGTGCAAATACCAGACTCTTTTGATTGCTGTAGCTTTATAGTAAATTTTGAAATTAAGTACTGCAAGTCTTCTTTTTTCCCTTTAAAAAATTCCTTTGGCTATTGTATTTCCTTTGTTTTTCCATATACATCTTAATTTAGATGGTTGTCCCTGCTAGAATTTCCTTCCAGACTGTATACAATCTATACATCCGATTAAGGCAAATCAATGTTTTAGTATTAAGTTTTGCAAATAGTGAATGCAGTATTTCTCTCTATTAATTTAGTTTTTTAATCATTTCTTTCATCAGCATTTGTGATTTCAGCATACTAATCTTGCATACATTTTCTAAAGTGTATTCCTACATATTTCATATTTTCCTGGTATCCAGAAGCAGCAAATACCCCAAATAGAAATGTTCTGCCTACTCTATGATCTTGTTCCTTTATGTCGTCAGTTCTCTCATGCCTTATTTATTTATTAATTTATTTTTATTTGTTAGTGTATTTTGGAAGCATTCGTCTGCCACAATTCTTTTCATTTTAGTTAGAGGCACACATTCCTTTTTCTGCTTTTAATTAACAGTACTATCCTCTCCCTTTCATTAATTAATCTACTTACTTTATGATATACATATAATCTTAAACATTATTTGCCATAAGCTGGAAATTTCCTTTTGTGCTTTTAGGGTGCATGCTCTTCAGTTATGGTAAAAAGACCACCCCCTCTCCCAAAGTATTGGCTGAGACAAATTTATTTTTCTCCCATGGAGCAATGTAGACATGTGATCCTATCTAATATGACTATGTTCTACTTTATAGTTAAATTAACATATTCTGGTTCACTATATCGTGCCATTCCTTCTTCTGCTAGAATATTGTTCTAGTGTTTATGATTGTAAGTGTATCTGGAATCATAGGTGTCAAAGTCTGCATTCTGCTAGCATAGTTTTGGAAACAGGTGCTGCTTTAGGGATAGAGCCATCAAAAGCTTTTTGCAGATAAGTTTTATGATTTATTTTGCACTAAAATTCTCTAGAAATGCAGGTTTTTGTTTTTGTTTTTCTTTCTCTCTCTCTCTCTCTTTCAAATATCTTCTGAAACTAACCACAGCCAGACTTCTCATCTTGTCAGTTCTTGAGCTTGGAGAATATTGTGCTTATTGGTCTCTATGCCGGATGCATGTCTTCCTCAACTTGTGGCTAAATGAAAACTTCTCTTAATTGGACTATTTCTCTTTCCATATTTGTCTACAAATTATGTGATTTTTTTTCTGATTTCATCTTACCTTGTAGAGTTTTACTAAAAGCAATAATAACATTCCATTTTTGAAACTTTTGCTAATAAATTCCTCTATAACAGAGGTTCCCAACCGTGGGGCCAGTGGCCAAATACTCGTTCAGGGTCTATTAGGATCTGAACCACACAGCAGGAGGTGAGCAGCAGGCAAGAGATCCTTAGCACCTGAGCTCTGCCTCCTATCAGATCAGTGGCAGCATTAGTTGCTCAATCCTTTAAGCAACTGAACCTTAACATGAACTGTGCAGGTGAGGGATCTGACTGCTCACTCCTTATGAGAATCTAATGCCTGATCTGAAGTAGAACAGTTTTATCCCCAAACCATCTGCCTCCCCACATTCCCAGTCCATGGAAAAATTGTTTTCCACAAAACCAGTCCCCGCTGCCAGAAAGGTTGACAACGGCTGCTTTAAAATAAGTAAAAAGCTTGGTGGTGGCATAGTCTAACTTTTGTGTTAATAAAGACAATAGGATTATGAAGAGCATTGTCAGTACCACTTCTACAGTATCTATTTCTTCACCAACTGCCTATTATCTGAGACATTGCCACACATTTCAGGTTTATGCTACTCTAGCACTCCATCTCCAGCTAAAAATTTCTGTAGCAATAAATTTTAACATAGTATTTGTACATGTACATCTATTCTCATACAACTATGTAATTACATTACAAATAAAATAAGGTAAATAATTTAAACAGCATCTATACTAGGGAAGAAACTTAGAACAATCCTCTTGTTAGATTAACAATGCCAAGTATAAATAACAAAAAATATTTTGCATGCATGAATAGATTTCAGATGTCAGGAGAAATAACTACAGGAAATGCAATATATTTCCACCGACAGGTGAAACTACTTTTTTGTTTTATTTAACCATTCTGAATGTTGAATCATTTATAAGTTAATGCTATGTTAATTAAAAGAGTTCGTTTATTGGCACTGTTAAGTCTTAAAAGTTAATAGTGAGAACATTGTAAGAAATTTTCAATTAAAACAATGATATGTTAAATTTGATTATTGATTATTCTGCTCTGATAGGCACTAGGTTTGGTCTGTTGATAAATGTCCACAATTGCATGTATCTTTCTTCAAGACATGATTTGAGATAATTAATTATTACAGCAAGTATAATTTTTTTAATAATGTGCAACTTTATTCAAATTATTAAGCTGATCACCAACTGGTTTATAATGCATCAGTTTTCAGCCTAATGAACCATATATCCTTGTCAATTTTAGTAATGTTTTGACAGTTTTTGCCTCAGTGCCTTTGAATTACAAGTGTGTACATGCATTGCTTATTGCTATCATATGTCTACCCCTAAAGATATAGTAGGTCATGATTTCTGATTTTGAATTGTTTAAGCAATAACATCTGATTATCCTATCAGAAGGAAAAGAAAAAAATGTAGTTTCCTGATCGCCATTAACATCTTAGTCCATTATAAAAATCAAATATAAGTAAGTTATTTAAATACTTATGTGGCAAAAATATGCACATTTGAAAACAGTATTTATTGCACCCATGATAGTCCACAAAGTCTTTTTGGCAGTTGTAAAATCTAAAAAGGTCTGAAAAGCAAAATTTTAAAATAATCTATTTGGTAGCAAAATTCATTCTGAATTAGAATGAGGCTATTCATTGACTTTATTATACCCAATGTATATCTTAATACATTTTTGTTAAATAATTTTAATGTGCTTGATCACGGAGTGCTGTCACAGCCTGTGCCATGGGTGGGGAGGCCTCATGAAACTTACAATCATGGTGGAAAGTGAAGGGGAAGCAAGCACATCTTACATGACCAAAGAAAGAGAATATATATTAAATAATATTTAATATATACACTAAACTAATCTATGTATTTACATAGATCATACATATATGTTTATAAATATATATACACAACGTATCTGATGTATATATTTGTATATTTTTAATAAATGAATATGAATTATAAAATATATTGGATCCCCAAAGTTTTAGATAAGAGATTGTGAATGTGCAACATAGAATGAAACACAAAAATATTATCATTTTAGTTCAAAAGGTAGATGTTGGCAATTTCTTGTACTTCTATTTAATACATTTCTGGATTACTTAAAAGTAATTGTAAGTAAATTATTTCATTTTATATATATGAATATAGAGGATAAATAAAATCTTTTCTTAAAGCTATCCACTTAAAAAAAACCCTTAACTTATAAATAATTATTAGCTTGTATTTCCATTTATAGCCCACATTTTCCATCAAATTCCCTCCTGTACTTCTAATCACTGTATAATTTGACCATCATTTCCTCTAGTCTTGTAACTAAACTATGTCTATTAATAGTATGCTGATATCCAGGCATGACCTCAGTCAGACTTAACACCAGTTTCTTGCTTGCTACATGTATTATTATCTGTTCTCACAGAGGCTGTATAGGAAGCATGGTGGGGGAGGCCTCAGAAAACTTACAATCATGGTGGAAGGTGAAGGGGAATCAAGCACATCTTACATGACCAAAGAAAGAGAAAGAGAGTAAAAGGGGAGGTGTCATACACTTTTAAACAATGAGATTTCAGGAGAATGCACTCACTGTTTAGACCCCTTATCCAACACTGGGGATTATAAGTAGATATGAGATTTGAGTGAGGACACAAATCCAAACCATGTCATTCCACTCCTGACCCCTCCAAAATCTCATGTCCTTCTCACATTGCAAAATAAAATCCTCCTTTCTCAAAAGTCTCCCAGGTCTAAATTCATTTCAGCATTAACTCAAAGTCCATAGTCCAAAATCGCATCTGAGTCAAGCAAGTCCCTTCTATCTATGAGCCTCTAAAATCAAAAGAAAGTTAGTTACTTCCGATATACAATAGGGATACAGGCATTAGATAAATACACCTATTCGAAGAAGGAGAAATCAGCTGAAACAAGGGCGCTATAGGCCCCACAAAAGTCTGAAACCCAGCAGGGCAATCACTAAATCTCAAAGTTTCAAAATAATCTTCTTTCACTCCATGTCTTTCATCCAGGCAGCATGATATAAGGGGTGAGCTCCAAAGGCCCTGGGAAGCTCTGCTCCTGTGACTTTGCAGGGTACACCCCCTGTGGCTGCCTTCACAGACTGGCATTGAGTGCTTGTTGCTGTTCTAGGTGCACAATGCAAGTTGTCAGTGGATCTACCATTCTGGGGTCTGAAGGATTGTAGCCCTTTTCTCACAGCTCCACGAGGCAGTGCACGAGGGAGAACTTTGTGTGGGGGCTCCAACTCCACATTTCCATCCACACTGCTCTAGTAAAGGTTCTCATCAAAGCTGTGCCCATGCAGCAGACTTTTGCCTGGTCATTCAGGCATTTCCATAGAGCTTCTGAAATCTAAGTGGAGCTCCCAAGCCTCAACTCTTTCCCCTCTGCACACCTGCACACTTAACACCACAAGGAACCTGCCAAAGTTTACAGCTTGCACCCTCTGGAGCAGAGGGTTGAGTTGTATCTGGAGCAGAGAATCTCAGATGTATCTGGGGCCCTTTTAGCTATGGCTGGAGCTGGAGTGGCTGAAATGCAGACTCCCAAGGTTGCACAGAGAAGTGTGGACCTGGATCCGGCCCATGAAACCATTCTTCCCTCCTAGTCCTCTAGGCCTGTGATGGAACAGGCTGCCACAAAGGTCTCTGAAGTGTCTTGGAAGCTTTTTCCCTATTGTCCTGGCTACTAAGATTTTGCTTCTGTTTACTTATACCAATTTCTGCAGCCAGCTTGAATTCCTATCCAGAAAATGGGTTTGTTTTTAACTACATGGTCACACTGCAAATTTTCTAATCTTTTATTTTCTGCTTACCTTTTAAATACAAGTTCCCGTTTCAGATAATATCTTTGCTCACACATATAAGTATGTGCTGTTAGAAGCAGCCAGTGGATTCTTGAATGCTTTGCTGTTTCAACATTTCTTCTGCCAGATATCATAAATCATCATTCTCAAGTTTGAAGTTCCACATATTCCTAGAGCAGGGACACAACACCACCAGTCTCACTGATAAAGCATAGCAGGAGTGACTTCTACTCCAGTTTCCAGTAAGTTCCTTAACGCCATCTGAGACCACATCAACCTGAACTTCATTGTCCTTACCAATATCAGCATTTTGGTCACAATGTAACAAGTCTCTAGTAAGTTTATAAAAGCAGTTAAATTGAGGAAATATACTCTTTTTAACAAATGCTGCTGGGTTAATTAGAAATACATAGTCTAAAAAAATTACCCTCAACATAAGCCTCAAACGTCACAGAAAAAATAATCAAAAATTGATCTCAGACTCAAATAAAAAATAGTAAAGCTATGAGACATCTTAGAATAAAATGTCAGATAAAATTTTGAGGGCCTGGAACTTGGTGAAGATATTTTGTAGGTGAAACAAAGAGCATGATCCGTAGACAAAAAGTTAATATATTGAACTTATGAAAATTAAAATCTTTAATCTACCAAAGACCCCGTTCAGAAGTGGAGAAGACAAGCTACAGACATTTAGAGGAAAAGAAAAATGAACAGGCATTTCACCAAAAAGTATAAACATAAAGACAAGTAAGCACATGGAAATATATACAACATCATTAGTGATTTGGCAGAGTTAACACCACAGTGAAATATTATGACTCATATATTACAAAAAATAATAAGGTATAATAATGACAATGTCAAATGCTGTAGTGGATGCAGAGAATTTGGAACTCTCATACATTGCTGATGAAAATGTGAAATGGTACAGCCATTGTGAAAGTGGGTGTAACTATAAAAGGTAACAAAAGGGAATTCTTTGTGATGAGACGGTTTTAGTGTGGTGGTGGTTACATGAATCTACACATATACCACATATGACAAATTTGCATAGAATTACATACACATACATATGTACCTACACACACAAGTACCCCTAAAGGAAGATAATGCATGAAAACCTGGGGCAATCTTGAATAAGGATAGCACCAATGTAAATTTCTTGGATCTGTTATTGTATTATAGTTATGTAAAATAGTATTAGGGAAAATGGAGTAAAGAGTACAGGAGACCTCTCTGCATTGTTTTGTGCCACAATCTATAGTATCATACTGCATGGGCAAAAGCTGAAAGTATTCCCCTTGAGAACTAGAACAAGACAAAGACGCCTACTCTAAGGTGCAGGGATAAGTTGCAAGCAATTCAGGCTAATGATTCTCTGTTGAGGCAGGAAAGAAAATGTTAATATTTGTAATGATTTATTTATTGGACATGCATTTTTAAATCAAATATGACAACATGTTAAAATTGTAACTGGTGAATGATACATGTGACGGTACCCCTTTTGCTATTTCTATACTATTTTGTAGGCTTAAAATGTTTCATGAAAACTAAATTCTATTGGCTAGTATTGTATAAAATTATTTTGAAACCCCTCTTGCCCTTGAGGCAGTTTGCTATGAAAAAATCCAACAGGAAATCACTTTATGTGATTTCTTTAATACTATCTCATAATTTATGTTAGATATGTCTTTCTTATCATGAAGTAAATATAACAGGAGAAAGACATTTTTACTAATGGAGATGTCTATTTTATAAGAAATAGTTTGATTTTATGAACATATTTTGGTGTTTCTATTATCAATCTAATGAAAATTAAAATATTGCATTCTTTTAGTGTTCCCTGGTTTATATATTTTTTTCCACTTGGAATCAAGTATTGCAAAAGGAGAAAATGTTTAAAAGATGTAATAACAAAAAAATTATTTCATTTACCACTGGAATTCTGACAAGCTGATATGAAGATGAGCTAAAATTGCTAGTAATTTCTGTACATAACAGCTGTGCTTATCCTCTGTGTAGGAGTTGGAACTAAGGGTGAACTGCAGAGCTCAGAAGTACCTCTGGAGAAGTAGTTGGAGGTAAATTGAGTCTGAGTGATTAAATCAAATCGTGTCTTTTTCATTGTAATTATCGTTCCCTGCTGATCTTAAAAAGGATAATCTCTCCATACATTGCCACAAAAGTCAAGTCCCTACTTCATTCTCTTAGCTGGTTTAAAGAGAGGACAACAACGCAATTTAAATTAAACTTAGGATGTCTGTACATAGACCCAAAAAAAGAATCAAAGTGAAAATAATTTATAAGTTTGGTAATCACCATTGCTGTGAGATTCTGCTACACACCCACCAGGAAAGCTAAAGTTTAAAAAGTGAAACAAATAAAAAGACAAGATTAATATCAATTATCTGTGAGTATAGAAAGCAATTAACTTTCACTCTGCTTTTGGAACAGTAACTTGTTAAAACTGCTTTGGAGATTGTCAGTGTTTATTAGTGCTGAACATATACATTCTACAGATGCAATTCCATTCCTATCCACCAGAGTATGTGCACCAAAAGGCACATTCAGGAATGTTCATAATATCACAATTTGTAATAGCAGAAAACTTGAAACAACAGTAGAATAGATAAATAGTCTGAGATGTAATTATATTCATACAGTGGAATACTACAGAGCAACAAAAATGAATAAACTATTGCTATATACAACAACAGGAATAATTCTCACAAATATAACAGTAAGTGAAAAAAGCCACATGCAAAAGTGCACATGTTGCATTTACTGGTTTTCCATTGCTATGTAAAAATTGTCACATATTTACCATTTAAAAATAACATATAGCTATTTCATAGTTCTCATGGATCAGGAATTTAGGAATAGGTAGCTGGGTCCTTTGCTCAGGATGTCACCAGGCTGAAATCCGGATATTGCCGGAAACTGGAATCTTATTTGAGGCTTGGAGTACTCTTTCAGACTCATCCAAGCTTTGGCAGAATTCAGTTTCTTGCAATTATAGGACTTAGGTCCATGTTTCTTGTTAGCTGTTGACTAGCCTTTTTTGATGGCGATTGACCAACTCTTAACTCCTGGAAATCACTTTCTCATAAGAAGGCAGTGTACTTCTTCAAGGTTGGTAGGAAAACATCTATGGCTTTAATGTTTGGTAACTCTCTCTTAGTAAGGACTCAGTTACTCTTAAGGTTCTAACTGATTAAGTCAAGCTCATCAAATATAATCTCCTATTCGAATAACTTAAAAAATCAACCCATTAGTAACTTAATCACAGGAATTAAAATCCCATTTTATTCACAAGTCCTTGCTACACTCAATGGGAGTAAACAGGCCATTTATACCATATAGATGGAATTGGGAACCATCTTAGAATTCTGTTTATTTGTACTATACTGTAACATTACTTATATAAAGCTTAAATACCAAATTTCAGGGAAAAAGTCAAAACTTTGGTAACCTTTAAGGGGGAATAATAATGGTTGGGATGGAGCTCACAGAAAGCTTTTATGGTGCTAATAATCTGGAGTTTTGCTTGATTTTGGTTTTTTAACAGAGTGAGTGAGTACAAGGATATTTTCATTCTTCAAGTTGTTCAATTCTGATATGTGTATTTTTGATGTGTATTATTAAATAATAAATTTCATTATGTTATAATTCCATTGAGTTTTTTATTGGAAAAGAACTGAATTATTACACATTCTACTTTCTCGAAAAATATGCATAGTTGGACATGTACAGAAAGTAGTAGCATTCTCAGTTAAGACAGAAGGGGGAAAATTACCTGTAAGTGAGGAATTATTTAATGGTGGTAGCTCATATTTGTAGTGTAACATATGGGTAGGTCAGTCAAAATATTTTTGTGTCCACGGTCAAAAAAATCCCACAAACTTTTAATTCCAAAGACTAAAATACATGTGCCCCTGCCCCCGGCCCCTGCCTTTTTTTTTTTTTTTTTTTTTTTTGAGGAAGTTTTGCTCTTGTTGTCCAGGCTGGAGTGCAATGGCGTGATCTCAGCTCACAGCAACCTCTGCCTCCTGGGTTCAAGTGATTCTCCTGCCTCAGCCTCCTGAGAAGCTGGGATTACAGGCATGCACCAACATGCCTGGCTAATTTTTGTATTTTTAGTAGAGATGGGGTTTCACCGTGTTGGTCAGGCTGTTCTCAAACTTCTGACCTCAAGTGATCTACCCACCTCAGATTCCCACAGTGTGAGATTACAGGCTTGAGCCACCATGCTCAGCCATGTGCCCCTCTTTTAAAAATTCTTCCTTAATGTGCATAGTCAGAATAAAATATTAATATACACTGCAAAAATATTGCTGTGCTACAAAGCCAATTTGCACAGGTTAATTGATGATCGACTTTCAGTTTCTGTTAAAGGCCTTGCAAAAAGAATGGCTAAGCTCTATTTTGGCTCAAATTTTAGTTTACTGGTGAAGATAGGAGAGGCATAGTCAGTAAGTGACACTGCCTCATGATTATTTGGGGATCGTCAGTTCAGTACACAGTTTAACTACATTCCATATAAATTCTATTGTCCCTGCCTTTGTACTTTTGAAAGAATACTGTTCAATTATAAATTTTTATTTTAATTTAGCCTTGCAAAAAATATGAAAGATGCTCTCCCATATGTTTCATTAATTTTGTTTCTCTATTTCCAAATAGTGATGAGTTTTGCTAAGTATGCTTTCTCCTATAGCATACTCATCTATTTTTTTTCTCTTTACAGAATTTGTACAAATTTCTCTTACAGAATTTGTACAGGGTACAGCAGTAAGGTAGATGTCCTTGGATTCTCATTTCATGTTTGAGAGAATTTTCTCTTAACTCTCCTAAAAACCTCAAGCATTGTATTTCATACCATCTAATTTTTAAACCCTCTATTCTTCAGGCATGGCTATCTTCCAAACTCTGCATCATTCCTCCTCATTTTTTCATGAGTTATGCCCTAGCTCAAAATCACTCTCCAATTACTTCTGTCATAATTCTTGGTGTAGATAACATCCACTTGGCCTCAATTTTATTAAAATAATCTTGTCTTCCACAATACCTGAACCACTAACTCTCTAGATACTCCTATTACCAATAAATGTAACCCCTCTGCAACATTGATTCTTCGTAGCTCATTTTCTGATGATTTGCCTCTTGTTTCTATGTTTGTTTACCTGTTTTCCTTTCTAGGATTCTGGCTAGACCATTCACCCTAGAATCAATTGATCCTATCAATTTTCACGATTGCTCATCTTCTTAATATCTTCTTGGTTTTGTTTAAATTTTATGGACAATAATCCAAAAAATATAATTTGTATGGTTTTTATTCTCTTACAACTCTTATGCTAAATTGCATTTGCTTACACCTATCTAATTTCAATTTCCCACTTATTTACTGACCTACATCTATATCGCTGAACATGGCTGGAGAAGACACTTAACATAATCGTTTACATTAGAAATTCATGCCCATGAAACAATTCAAATGGGCCATTAATTCAGGAAATTATACAGTATTCTTGAGTCCATTCACTACCCATTTCTCAAATCCCAAACAACACATTTTCCATTCTTATTTTGAGGTGATGACGTTGATCTATCTAAAGCCAATTCTCTCACTTCACCCTAGATTTCATCAGTTGCACAGAGGGTTAGGAGATCACCCTAACAATTATTTACTAGGGATAGAAAGATACATACTTTTTATCCCATACTTTCTATCCCTAGTAAATAAATAATTCGGTAAGAATTCTGTCCAGGCTGAGGTTGTATTTCCTAGCTCCTCTTGTACCAAGGTGAAAGCCATATTATTAGTTTTCACTAGTGGAATGGGAGGAAAAGTCACACATGTCTCTCTGGGCAAATGACTAACTAGCAAGTATGCCTTCCCCATGCTGTCTTTTTCTAATCACTGGTTGGGTCAAAAAAAGAACTCTTAGGCCTTAATGGATCTGAGGCACAGGATTGAAGGAGCCTCCATGCCTTAACAACTTGCATGGATAATAACCTGCTGAATACCCTGTCGAGAGAGTAGAGTGGACAATAATAAATTTCTATTGTGTTAAATAACAGAGGCTTCTTTTCAATGTAGGTATCAGAGTAAGTAATGTTAATTAATTTATGCATATCTCCTCTGGCATCATTCCAGCCATTCTTTTCAATTTTTCACTCTTCACTGGAATGCTAATATTTCTCTCATATTAAAAAATATATTTGAAATTTCTTCCCCATCAGCTAACAATAAATTATGAAGCAAAATTCCTTGAGCAAATTATTTATAATCACTGTGTTTCTTTTCACTTTATTTTAATCTCACTTCAATTAGGCTTTCGTCCCTACGGCTCCATCAAAATTTCCCTACATGAGGTCACCATTGACCTTCAACCAGCTAAATCCAATAGTCGATTCTCAGTTCTCATCTTAATTTACTTGCTGGCCACATGTTAACAACTGCTCCCTTTTTCCTTACTACACACTCTTCATTTGGGTTTTAGGACACCGGATTTCTCGTTTTTTCTTCTGCTTTACCAGTCACTTTTTAGGCTCTTTGGCTGCTCCTTCTTTTTACTTTGAAAGTGGTCAAGTGAGTTTGCCTAAGGGATCAGCCTTGTTTTCTCCTCTCTATGAATACTTACTCCCTCACTGATCTCAGCCACTCTGGGAGCTTTAAGTGTTGTCTACATGACATTGACTCCTAAATGTATATTTCAAGCACAGATCTCTCCTACACTACAGATTTCTGAAGCTCCGTGACTATCCAACATTTTCACTTGGAGTTTGATAGACATCTCAAACTCAAACTGTTTGAGTCTACAGTCTTAATTTTACCACATCTCCCTTCTAATAGCTTTGTTGAGAAGTCAGATGTAATTCTTATCTTTGTTCTTCTTTATATAAGGGGCTCCCTACTCCCCTGTGGATTCTTTCAAAATATTTTTAGCTGTCTTTGATTTACTGTACAGTGTGGCTTGGTTTTATTTTTCATTTATTCTGCTTGTTCTCTTAGATTCCTGAATTTTGGTTCTGCGCTTGTGATTAATTTGTAGAAAATCTCAGTTATTATTGCATCAAATACTTCTGTTCCTTTATCTCTTTCTGCTTCTTCCTGTATTCTCATTACACATATGTTACACCTTGTGTAGCTGTCCCACGTTCTGGATATTCCGTTCTATTTTTTTTCAATCTGTTTTCCTTTGCTTTTAAGCTTTTGAATTTTACACTGATATACCCTAAAGGTCAGAGATTCTTTCTTCAGCCATGCCCAATATAATAATGTGCCATTCAAAAGCATTCTTCATTTCTGTCTTAGTGTTATTGATCATTAATGTTTCTTTGACTCTAAAATTTTTTTTTTTTATCTCTCAGCTTACATTGCCCATCTCTTCTTGCATGCTGTCTACTTTTTCCATTAAAGCCCTTAGCATGTTAATCATAGATGCTTTAAAGTCTCTATCTAATAAGTCCAACATCCCTGACATGCCTGGTTTTGATGGATGCTCTGTCTCTTCAAATCGTGTTGTTTTTTTTTATTGCCTTTAACATGACTTGTAATTTTTTGAAAGCCAGAGGTAATAGACTGGGTAAAAGAAACTGAGGCAAACAGGACTTTAGGAAAATGTGGTGGTAAAGTGTGGGGCAAGGGAAAGCATCTCATAGGTCTAACATTAAGTCTCATTCTTACAGTGAGCCTGTCCTGCTGTGTTGTATTTATAAGTCCTTCTCATTCTCACCCCACCCCATCTGTTAAGTGGCATAGGATGAGCAGAGGAGGTTGAAGTTGGGTACTTCTCAGCCCTTTAGATTGGTTAGGCTCTGATAAAAGCCCAACAGCTTAAGATCTGATAAAATACTTTCTCTTGAGGGCAGGCCTTGATAAGAAAAGGAGAATACTCTGGCATATTTCAAAATGTTTACTTTTTTCCCCCTTGAACCTTGTAGAGCTCCTGGATTTAAAACTTAACGAAAGTGTGGAGTCTCCCTTAAGACAGACTTGTCCACACTGAGCCTTCAGCAAATTTTCAGTGAGAGTTTAGGTTTTCCTATCCTGGCACTGGTTCCTGCAGAGTTTCCTGCACATGGGTTTTTATTCCAGTAAGTTGTTGTCTGTATTCCACTGTCTTTTCTTCCCCATTTTAGGGGATGGACAGTGATTTGCTTTTGACATCACTTCTCTGACAGATCTAAGAAGAGCTTTGATCTTTCAGTTTGTTCTGCTTTTTTCTTGTTAAGACAGAGTGATGACTTCCAAGCTCCTTATGTGCCAGACTAGACATCAGAAGTCCCTGTTGCTTCTGGGAACAAGAAGTTTTCTTTTTCATTTGATATAATGGAAACTCCATTCTTTCTATTGATGAGGTTAAAATATATTTTTTTGCAATTATGTTTGCTTTCTCTCATTTTTCACATCTTAATAAAATGTCAGTAAATCCTGCTGTCTCCACCTTCTGTATGGATCCTGAATTTGTCCACATTTTGTCATCTCCATTCCAACTATTCTCTTACATGACTATTGCCTTGATACAGCAATGTAGCTTCTTAGCTGGTTTCCCTGCTTCCAGCTTTGCTCTTCTATAGTCTAAATCTTAAAAGATCAGTAAGATTATTAATAATATTTGTAAACTGTGAGTCAAATCATTCCATTTCTTTGCTCTAAACATTACAATGTCTTCCATTTAACTCAGAGTAAAATGGAAAGTTTTAAAAATTGCCTTTGGTGCCATGAAAGGCCTCTGTTACCCCCAACTTTATTTGTAATATAATTTACCTTGCTCACTCTGCTTAAGCCACACTGGGCTCTCTATTATTCCTGGAGCCCATGGCATTATCCTGATTTGGTGCTATCATGCTGGATGTTACTGCTGCCTGAAACTTCCTTAGTCCAAATATTCAGTTTGGTATGTTTTTGCAGTGGCTGGTACTGGTTGTTCCTTTCCGTGTTTAGTGCTTCCATCAGGAGTTCTTGTAGGGCAGGCCTGGTGGTGACCAAAATCTCTCAGCAGTTGTTTCTCCATAAAATATTTTATTCTCCTTCACTTATGAAACTTACTTTGGCTGAATATGAAATTCTGTGTTGAAAATTCTTTTCTTTTAGGATGTTGAATATTGGCCCCATGCTCTTTCGACTTGTAGGGTTTCTGCCGAGAGATGTGCTGTGAGTCTGATGGGCTTCCCTTTATGGGTAACCTGACCTTTCTCTCTGGCTGCCCTTAGCATTTTTTCCTTCATTTCAACCCTGGTGAATCTGATGCTTATGTTCCTATGGTTGCATTTCTTGAGGAATACATTTGTGGTGTTCTCTGTATTTCCTGTATTTGAATGTTGGCCTGCCTTGTTAGGTTGGGGAAGTTCTCCTGGATGATATACTGAAGAGTGTGTTCCAACTTGGTTTTGTTCTCCCTGTCACTTTCAGATACGCCAATCAAACGTAGATTTGGTTTTTTCAAATAATCCCATATTTCTTGGAGGCTTTGTTCATTTCTTTTCACTCTTTTTTCTCTAATCTTGCCTTCTTGCTTTATTTCATTGAGTTGCTCTTCAATCTCTGATACCTTTTCTTCCACTTGATGGATTCAGCTATTGAAACTTGTGTATGCTTTATGGAGTTCTCATGCTGTGTTTTTCAGCTCCATCATGTTTTTTATGTTCTTCTCCACCCTGGTTATTCTCATTAGCATTTTGTCTAACCTTTTTTTTTTTTTTTTTTGTCAGCGGAAGGGATTTTAGAAAAATAGAGAAAAGGAGCAAGAAACTGCAAAAGAAAGAAAAAAATGAAAGAGAAAGAAAGAGGAAGAGATTTTAGAAAAAGAGAGAAAAGGAGAAAGAAAGAAACAGCAAAAGAAAGAAAAAAAGAATGCAAGATAGAAAGAAAGAGGAAGAGAAAGAGGGAGAGAGAATGGG
>CAUYQU010038681.1:0-38310 GCA_963574635.1 Cheracebus regulus
AACACGATAAAAACCCTACCAAAAAACCTAGGCAAAACCATTCAGGACATAGGCATAGGCAAGGACTTCATGACTAAAACACCAAAAGCATTGGCAACAAAAGCCAAAATAGACAAATGGGATCTAATTAAACTCCAGAGCTTCTGTAAAGCAAAAGAAACAATTAGAGCGAGCTGGCAACCAACAGAATGGGAAAAAATTTTACAATCTACCCATCTGACAAAGGGCTAATATCCAGAATCTACAAAGAACTAAAAAAGATTTAGAAGAAAAAAACAAACCAACCCATCCAAAAGTGGGTGGGGCATATGACCAGACATTTTTCCAAAGAAGACTTATATGAAACCAACAAACATATCACAAAATGCTCATCATCACTGATTAGAGAAATGCAAATCAAAATGACATTGAGATACCATCTCACCCCAGTTAGAATAGCAATCATTAAAAAATCTGGAGACAACAGATGCTGGAGAGGATATGGAGAAACAGGAACACTTTTACACTGTTGATGGGAGTGTAAATTAGTTCAATCATTGTGGAAGACAGTGTGGCAATTCCTCAAGTATCTAGAAATAGAAATTCCATTTGACCCAACAATCCCATTACTGGGTATATACCCAAAGGATTATAAATCATTGTATCATAGGGCCGGGTGTGGTGGCTCACGCCTGTAATCCAAGCACTTTGGAGGCCAAGGCGGGTGGATCACCTGAGGCTGGGAGTTCAAGACCAGCCTGACCAACGTGGTGAAACCTCGTCTTAAAAAAAATAAATAAAAATAAACAAATCATTCTATTATAAAGACACATGTACATGTATGTTCATTGTGGCACTGTTCACAATAGCAAAGACCTGGAACCAATCCACATGCCCATCAGTGATAGATTGGACAAGGGAAATGTGGCACATATGCTCCATGAAATACAATGCAGCCATAAAAAAGGATGAATTTGTGTCCTTCGTAGGGACATGGATGAATCTGGAAACCATCATTCTCCACAAACTGACACAAGAGCAGAAAACTAAACATCACATGTTCTCACTCATAGGCGGTTGTTGAACGATGAGAACATGTGGACACAGGGAAGGGAGCATCACACACTGCGGTCTTTTGTGGGGGTGGGGGGGAGCTGGGGGGGGGGACAGTGAGGGGTGGAGGGGGTTGGGAGGGATGGCGTGGGGAGAAGTGCTAGGTATAGGTGATGGGCGGATGGAGGCCACAAACCACCATGCCATGTATGTACCTATGCAACAATCCTGGATGATCATCTGCACATGTACCCCAAAACCTAAAGTACAATTAAAAAAGGAAGAAAAACAAACAAACAAAATACTCCTAATCAGATAAGCGAAGAAGTTAGGAGAAGTAGAATGATGAATAGGTTACTTTTCTTATTTTATGGTAAAGAAGCAAACAATGTAAATTAATTTATTCATCAAACTATACAAACTAGAGGGTTTTTAAAATATTATTAAGAGCTTGGAAAAACACATAAAGATAATATCCAGAAATAATTATAAGTAGTTGCCTCTTCCAAGTATAATTAAAAACACTGCAAAGTAGAGGCCCATGATTTTTGCTTTCATGGTTGTCAAACTATAATGGTTGGTTTATTACAACATTTACATTGAATTTTTGTGTTTTCAGTACAAATTTTGAAGTGTTAACACAAAACTTAAGGATTAGAGATCTATGTCAACAAATGTTTAAACGAAAGCTCAGATATTTTGTGTAAATCTTAAACAAATGATGGCATGTTAGGATAAAATGAACTGCTGAGCTTCCCTACTAGAAAATAAGACAATCTTTATTTTCACCATTATTTATAGACTACCATGAACATTTTGGAGAAATCCTTCGTGAATTTCAACAAAACCACATATCTTATTGAGTCTTGGGTTCTCATATCTTTGAAGTATACACCCTTAGATGTGTGCATACAATAGTCACAATAGTCCCTGCCTTTATAATTATGCAAGCATTAGACACATTAAGAAAAATTCAGAAAAAAATTTCAGAAGGGTTTTTCCTACTTTCAGGCTAAAGATTACAGACCACAAATTGTGAACACATTTTCCTTTAGAATGTTGTAATAATAACATAAACATGTAATACTAAAGGGGAGATAAAAATAAAAATTTTACAGAAAAAAATGAAAAATTTATTTTAAAAATTATTTGATTTATGTTATGTATATGATCACACAGAGAGTATTAATCTTTCTAACATTTAAAATCTTAGAGAAAGTAATTATAAACATAGAATTTTATTGAGTAGTTCTAGTAAATTTTAAAACGTATCTATACCTGTCATAGATAAATTCTTTTATTTACTTTAATGAAATAACAATAAAAAAACATATTTTGGACATTGGATAAAGACAAATATAATTGCTAAATATTAATTATACTTTCTATGATTTAGTTTTACTTTTGAAAAATTTTACTACATTTCACATAGACACACCTGCTATTTCATAAAATAATTTTGTAACCACAAATGTTTAGCACTAATTTTTGTTATTTGATTTATTTATATTTGTTAAATCCTTGCAGTCTGTGTGCTGCTGATACACAAACAGCATGGATTTAAAAGAAAATAAAAACAGACATCTTTTAATGTAAAACTTGAATATTCTGTATATGAATATATTAATATTGAGTCTACGGAGAAGCATAATGGATCTTGCTGCTTGATCTCACTGAAAACATTTATTACGAAGAAAGTTCAAATACAGTTAAATCTCAATAGTCACAAAGAATGAACATGTAATTGCAGGGAAAGGCAATAAAGCTAGTTTTTACAGTGTTGTTTCACTGTAAATTTTGTATCTGATAGAATGTACGTCTCAGTCTATATTTGCAAGCAAGTCAGGCAATTTAAAATATATATCAATTGTGAGATAAGGTCCCACACTTGACATGCTTGACAAGGAGGAAATGCTGGCACACTACACAGTATGCTTGAAAGAAAATGATATAAGGTTTATTTATGATTAAGAAATCAAAAAGATTTCCTCCCCATGTGCTCAGAATCCTGGAAGCAGATAAATAGAAGCTCTCCAGATTCGAGAACATGAGTTAATCTTATTTGAAAGTGCATATACAAATATAATATACAGGCATATATTTAATATATAATATATAAAGAGAGAGCAAAAGACACCCCATCCCCATCCACAGGTTAGATTTCCTTCTGAAGCCCTGTGATCTCAGATACGTGGCTGGAAGTTTCAGATAACAACTCTAAAATGTACAAATTTACTATATTTAAAGCAACATATATATTATATCAGTATTCAGTAGTTTTCTGACATAGTAACATGCTAAACATTGATTTGATTTTTAACTATTAAACATGCAGAAGATTCTTCTCAAACAATACTCAGAAAGAAATTATAATAAAGCCTAGTATAGCAATTGTAGCTTCCCCAATAGCATTATTAAGCTATTTTTCATTCAGATTCTAATGTAGTTCATTAATATTAGAGGATATCCATTATTTTTTCTTTCAAAATAGAAAATGTACATTTTATTGAAAATAATATGCTTTTAATATTTGATGTGATTATGAGAGAAATAAATGAACAATGAGTACCAAATACTGAATTAAAAATGATCATTAGAGATATATAAATAACATGATATATTATTTCAGAACACATAACTAATTATGATATTAAAATTAATAGAAAACTCAATTTTTGCTACTGAGAAAACACATTTATGATGTAACAATGTTTAAACACAATAACAAATGATAATGAAAACTACTACACTATCGTATTCTAATAATCAATCTAAAATGTAACTTTATAGGATATTTGCCAAGACATTAAATATTCAGGTTGTCAAAGTCTACATGGTATAGCACTATGCATAATTTTAAGGAAAAGAAATAATATCGAGTGGATGATGTGTGGTAAGCACTATTCTAATACGTGGGAATAAGGAAGTGATAAAGTCTCTACTCTCTTAGAGCTCATAGACTCATGAGGAAGACAATTTGAAAAAGATTTATAAGTACATAATTTGGGTAAGGGAATAGAGAATAGAGATATAACCATAGGTGATTCACAAGAAGCTTTTGTAGAGAGATTGATTTAATATTTGAGCAAGGGCTTAATCTATTTGTGTTATTAGGGTGGGTGAGGTGACAAATCTGTTGAAAAGAAGGTTAGCTGATGAGGGTCTTCCAGATGGAAGCAAATACACCTGGTGCAGCAGTTCAGCAAAGGCATTCCAATAAACGGCAACGTCAAATGCAGTCATTGTAGTATGAAAATTATTTATGCTACTAGAATTGTGCTTATAATTTGGTGTGCCTATCATTTGGTGTGCCTAAATATAGAGTATGGAATTTTGAGAGATGAAGTTAGAAGGGGAGGTTGCAGTCAGATGATCAAGGGCATTTTGTAATATTCTAATGATTTATTGTTTGTCTAACATTAGAATCAATGACAGGGTTAATATTTTACCAACTTAATTCAGGAAAGAAAATATATTAATTGAGAGAAAACTCTGGAAGATCATTTGCTAGGTTATTTTGGGGACCTGAAAAAGTAGTTATTAGCATTTGATATTAGTGAAAAAAGTAATAAAGAAGAGAAAAAGATTTAGAAGAGATTTTATAAATAGGACATACATGACTACATAACTTACCTGATATGGAAGCTATTAAATAGAAATACAAAGATATCTGGTGAACTATAATGTGAGTGATTCGGTAGATAATATAATCACATACAATTATCAATGTGCTTTGTGCTTTCTTAAATATCTTTAGATATGCATTCCCCAAATAAATACATTTTATGATTGATCTAGTCTTCAACGTGATACTAACATAAATATATCGGTAGCACAACACTTTAAAACCTTGCGGGGGAAGAATAATGAAATATTTGCAAATAATCCTAAGAAACTAGAGAGTATGAAAGTTTACATAAAGGAAGAAAAACATGCAATACAAGTTCAGAAGAGAAAAATAAATGTCTGCAATAAAGATAGCAAGAAAAGTTTAATAGTGGAAAGCAAGAATTACTGATGTTTATTATCTTCTTTATTATACAGTTAGTATTCATTGAAACTTCAACACCAAAACTGCTTGAGAAAGTGAGAAGAGACTCTTAAACAATTCTGCATAACAGGCAATAGTCATTGCAAAATTCCAGGTAGCAACACTTTTTTCACTCACACTCTAAAGAGATGAACTTAAACACCTTTTACTATCTGAGTCTAATATATCAAGGCTTCCATGTCCCAATCCCAAGAAATTATGTGTACAAATTCACAAATTCCTATAACAAAGGCCAATAGCAAAGACATGAAGTGTTCAATAGTAATTTTCTACATCAAGATAATTTTTGCATGCATAGTATAGTATAATAATTTTATTAGAGAAGAGAGTTAGCCTAATAATGCCCCAGACATGAAAAGAAAAATTATTGTGTCAAGATTTTCAGTCATTTCAGGTGTAAAAGAGGCCAGTGTAATGGTGATAGCAGAGATCATTTAACAAGTATACAAATTAGGATTCTACTGATAAATATGTGATGAGGACAACCATGAGTAAAGCCAGTGAGAATCTGTACTTTCATTTTAACTTCCATTCATATAATAGAGTGAATAATATTGTGTCCTTGTATAAAAATTTATAGCTCAAGCACAAAAGCAAAATGGAAGAAAAACGTTGCATGATACTAGGCACTAATTTATCTAAAGGAAGGAAGGAGAGTGTGATGGTTAATTTTATGCCAACTTCACTGAGTTAAGGGGTGCACAGATAGCTGAGAAAACATTAGTTGTAAGTGTGTCTGTGAGGGTGTTTCTGGAAGAGAATAGCATTTGAATTATTAGACAGAGTAAAGATGATCCCTCTTCACCAATGTGGGCAGGCATCATCCATTCTCATGTAGGCTCAAATAATACAAAAAGGCAGTGGAAAGGCAAACTCGCTCTCTGTGGTTGAGCTGGGACTTCATCTTCTCCTGCCCCTGGACACCAATGCTACTGGTTTTCAGGGCTTTAGACTCAGATGGGGACTATACCATTGTTTCCCCTGGTTCTCCGGCCCAACTTTTCTGGTCATCCAGCTTGCAGATGGAAGATTGTAAAACTGTTCAGCCTCCTTAACCATGTCAGCCAATCCCTTATATTAAATCTCTTTTTCTATATCTCTATATCTACATGTATAACTAGATAGTACCTATATCTATATGATATGTACATGTATATAATATCTGTATCTATAAATTGGTTCTGTTTCTCTGGATCATCCTGACTGGTAAAAAAAGTTTAAATGAATTAAATTATTTTTCATTCACAAGTTTAAAAGCATTTGTAAAGTTATTATAATTTAAGATAATTAGCATTTAAACATTTTAGAAAAGAAAACGCAATTAAAATAGATCATAATATGATAAAAGCAAGATTTTGGAATTGTGAAATTGTTTATTTCATTTGAATTATGTTGGAAGAAGTCCAGCTGTTTTTCGTAATTGCCATGTTCTCATCAGCATACACTATTGATCTTTAAAATGAACCAAGAAAATCTTATTAAGGTAATTGCTTTGCTTGGCTTCATAAACGATAAAAAACAACATGGCAGAAGTAAAGTCAGACAGGACATAAACTAAATGCTGATACTGAACTCCCTTTACTACTAGAGTCAGACAGGACATAAACTAAATGCTGATACTGAACTCCCTTCACCACGGTGCTCCATTTCTGAAAGGAATTACTTTGACAGCATACTCACATGGGTTACTAGCTAAGCTAAGCCAGAGTCAAAAATAGTAATACAACAAAAACACTAAATTTATATGCTCAGTAATTATAGCCTAGATTTTAAAACTCTATACTGTTGTTTACTACCTTACTCTTAAGTTATGTAATCCATTTGAAGTGAGTGAGGATTTTTCTGCCCAAACTGAAGTGTGATGATGAACAGATCAACTTGAAGGTGACATTCAATTGAAGGAATATCAATCAAAGGCTCATTGCCTCACACCCATGAAACCATTTCACAAGTCACAGGAGAGCAGTTAAGCAACTGCACAACTGGTTCTTGATGGCTCCTATCTCCATCTCAAAATAAGCCTTAAAAGAATTCTGTCATCTGCCTTGTACACCTGCAAAGATAATGAGGATAGCTCACAGATAAAGGTCTCCTTGTTGCAAGCTAAGAAGAGATGTCAAAATGTCTTGTTTTATCAAGTTCATACTAAGAAATATCTTTTATAATTGCTTTGTTTCCTTTGAAAGACTTTGATCATGACTTACACTTCCTGAATAAATCGGTTTCTTCTAAAAGCCCAAGACTATAAGGTCAGCCCTCTAATCTTGGATTCCCAGTGGCATCCTGTTGTGTCCATTTTCTATTGATACTCAATATTCCATTACCCCTTATGTCTCAGAATATTGTTTTTTGATTATTTGAATCCTCAGTTTATGATCCCAATATTCTCAGACCATTTTCTATATGTTCTTTAACTTATTTTTCTTAATGGATTTCTGGGAGTCCCTTGAGAACATTTTTCTTCATCATTCTTTTCAAAAAATGTTTGTTTTTCCTCCTCACATTTCAACATGAGAATCTGAGCTCTTCTACAGAATTTTAAGCCATTTTCACTTTTCATGTTGCCCTCTGTGTAATTTCTTAAACTCTATTTTGTGTGTGTGTTTGTAGATTATTTATTCCTCCATATCTCTTAACATTTTATTTTATCATTCAAATCCATTTATCTCTCTGCAGTAAATTATACTTAATTTCCTATATAGCTCTTCCAATTCGCTAATTTTATCTTCAACAGTGTCTAGATTGCTAAACTAAAAAGGTGTTATAAAAAGAGAAAGAGAGAGAGAGAGTCAGAGAGAAGAGCATGTTTTTCTTAAAATGATCTCATCCAGCCCTATGTTTTCAATATTTAATCAGGGGTAAGGGGCAAGAAAAATTATATATCAAGTCAAAACTTAGGGCCAGTGCAGTGGCTCATTTCTGTAATCCTAGCATTTTGGGAGGCCAAGGTGGGAAGATTGATTGAGTCAAGGAGTTCAAGAACAGCCTGGGCAACATAATGAGATACCATCTCTATAAAAAATTAAAAAGTTATAGCTCTTGGCCGGGTGCAGTGGCTCATGCCTGTAATCCCAGCTACTAGGAGGCTGAGGCAGAAGAATTGCTTGAACCCAGGAGGCGGAGGTTGCAGTGAGCCGAGGTCACGCCATTGCACTCCAGCATGTGTGACAGGACACACAAAAAAAAAAAAAAAAAAAAAAAAAAAAAAAAAAAAAATTATAGTTCTCTCTTTTTCTGCTTGACTCTTCATTCCTGCCTCAAGTGACCCAGGGACATAGTACTGCCCTCCAAATTTATTTCACCCTCTCTGCCCAGGATCTTTAAGTAAAACTGTGAATTTATTTTCCACTGTGGTGGTACACTGATTTTGTGCCTTTCATCTAAAGAACCAGGGGCTACCCCAGTTCAGGTTTTCCCCAGGACAATGAAGGAAATACAAGCTCAGGTTCTATGTGCCAGAGCAATGGTCAGGCAGGCATAAACTAGATAGGAGTTAGGCAGGAGCCACAAGGGCTTCTGTCAGTATAAACAAGCTTCCTGGTCATTGGTGGGGCATTGAGGCATTTAACCATCTGCCAGGCCCTAAGGAGTCTCTAAAAGATGTACTGTAAACATCCATGACTGCCCTTTTCAAGTGCATGACCCTAGTTGGGCAGGATAAGGGTAGGGTTAGAGCATAATGGGTACCTGCCTCTGGTACTGGAAGCCCAGTTTAACTTGGAGCTCTCAAAAACTGTTCTGGGTCTTTTGCCTCTGTATACAAAATTCAGAATCAGTTTGTTAATATCCACAATAAAGCTTGCTGGGATTTTGATTGAGATTGTGTTGTTATATAGATGAAGTTAGAAGAAGCTAACATCTTACTATATTGAGTCTTCCTATCTATGAACATGTAATATCTCCCATTTATTTAGTCCTTCGATTTTTAAAATCAGTTTTGTAGTTTTCCTCATCTAGATGTTGCACATATTTGGTTAGGTTTATACCTCCATTTTTATTTTGAGGTGTACTAATATGAATGGTAATGGGTTTTTATTTTTAAATTTCACTGTTCAGTGCTGGTAGGTAGGAAAGTGATTAACTTTTGTAGGTTAACCTTGTATCCTACAACCTTGCTATAACCAATTAATTCTAGGAGGGTTTTTTTTTTTTTTTTGGTCAATTCACTTATACTTTCTATATAGACAATCATATAATCTGTGAACAAAGGCAATTTTGTTTCTTCCTTCCCAATCTATGTATTTTTTATTTCATTTTCATTGTCTCACAGAATTAGCTAGGACTTCCAGTATGATGTTAAGAAGCACTAGTTAGAGCAGACATCTTCGCCTTTTACCTTATCTTCATGGAGAAGCTCTGGGTTTTCACCTTAAGTATGATATTAACTGTAGGTTTTCAAAAGATGTTCTTTATCAAATTGAGGAAGATCCCCTCTATTCCTAGTTTGCTAAGAGTTTTATCATAAAAGAGTATTGGATTTCTGGAAGAGATTGTGGACTTAATTTCTCCTAATTGTAAAATTTACCACTGAAACCATCCTTGTTTGGCAGTGTTTTGGAAGGTTATTAATTATTTATTCATTGTCTTTTAATTCTTGTGTGCATTTGGCAGATTGTATCTTTCAAATAATTAGTCCATAATATCTAGATTACCCAACTGTGGGCAAAGAGTCTGTCATTACCTTTCTTTACTACCTGTTTAGGTTCCATGGTATCTGCAGGGACGTCTCCTCTTTCTTTTCTGATATTAGTAACCTGTCTTCTCTCTTTTTTTATCTCAGTAAGACTGGCAAGAGGCTTGTTAATTTTATGCATCTTTTCAAAGAACCAGATGTTGGAGTTTTCTTTTTAATTTTCTGTTTTTAATTACATTGAGTTGTGGTCTAATTTTTATTATTTATTTTCTTATGATTAATTTGGATTTAATTTGTTCTTTCTTCTCTAGTTTTCTAAAGTAGCAGCTTAGGTTATTAATTTTAGATTTTTCCTTTTTCCTTACTTATACATGTGATGCAATAAATTTCACTCCAAGCATTGCTCTCAGGCATCCCATAAATACTGACGAGCTGCATTTTCAATTTAATTTAGTGCAAAATATCTTTTAATTTATCCAGAATTTTTTTCTTTAATCTATGTGTTATTTAAAAGTGTGTTTTTGAGTTTTAAGTATTTGGGAATTTTCTTGCTATCATTCTGTAACTGAATTCTAGTTTAATTTCATTGTGGTCTGAGAGCAGACATTGCATTATTTCTATACTTTTAAATTTGTTAAGATGTGGTTTACGGCCCTGAACATAATCTATCTTGGTTGACGTTTTATGTGAGCTTCAGAAGAAAACCTGTATTGTGCTGCTATTGGATGAAGTAGTCTGTATGTGTCAATCATATCTAGTTGACTATTGGTGCTCTCAAGCTCAATTATGTCCTTACTGATTTTCTGCCAGCTGGATCTGTCCCTTCTTTACAGAGGTAAACCCCATCCCTCGTCTCATGGTTGCGTCTCTCCATCTTTAAAGCTAGCAATGACCAGTAGAGTCTTTATGATACTACACATTCTATTTCTCTACTTTCATTTTCATATCTACTTCTCTGTCTGTTTCCTTGTGATTATATTTGGCCTGCCTGGATAATTCAGTATAATCTCCCCATCTAAAGGTCTTTAAGTTAATCACTTCTTTCTTCCACGTTAAAGTAATCTATTCCCAAGTTACAGGGATTAAGACATGGACATCTTTGGTAGTTTTACTTTGCCTGCCACACTAGTGTTCAAGGTATGTTAGTTTCTCTTGTGTACTGGAATCAGAAAAAAGTCAATGAAAGGTCATAGGCAGAGAATAAATATAACTAATTTTACATTTTCAGCAAACACTTTGGTTGCAATGTTGGAAAACAAAATAAAGAATGAGAAAGAATTAGAAAACTATTGCAGTCACCCAGATGAGAAGTAACTGTTGCTTAGACTAGAGTGACAGTATTGAAGATTGCCTTAGACATTCAGGCTGGGGTAACAAAATGTCATAAACTTGGTAGCTTAGAAACAACAGAAATACATTTCTCACAATTCTGGAGGCTGGCAAGTTTAACATCAAGGTGCTGGCAGATTCACCTTCTGGTTCATAGAGGGTGTCTTCTCACTATGGTCTCACACAGCAGAAAAGGAAAGGCAGCTTTCTGAGTCCTATTGTAAAGGCTGTAATCCATTCATGAGGGCTCTGTTCTCATCACCCAGTCACCTTCCACAGACCCCACTTTCTAATACCATCACCTTGCAGGTGAGGATTTTAACATATGAATGTAGGGGAGACACATGCATTCAGGCTATAGCAAAGATGACTATAGGAAAGAAGCTAAAAATTTAGGGAGATATTTGGGAATTAAAATCAGAGAATTTGTTATAGGATTGAATGAGGTGCACAAGTAAAGCAGAGATATCTGGGGTGACTGTGGTTTCTAGCTTTAGTAAATGGATTTAGAAAATGGAGGGTGATGTAATTGAGGAGGAGAGGGAACAGTGAAGAAGGACTCCAGGAGATCTTGGTATCTTTTTAATGTATGTTAACCATGAGTCATCTCGCAGGCATCTTGCAGCATTAAAGTCCGTAGGTGACATCTGGGATAAAACTGTAAATTTGGGGGTCATCAAAAACAGGCCCGAGGCTGAAAACTACTTTAAAATAGGAAGTATGCTAAAAAGATTTTAGGGACTTGGACCAAATCTTTAGGAAACTGAGCATTAAAAGGCTGGATACTATAGGTGAGGTCAGCAAAAGGATATGGGGATGAGAGCTCAAATTGGTAGAGAGAAACTTAAAATTACATTGCCATAGAAAAAGAACAGAGGTTGCCAAAGGAGAAGTCAACAATTATGAAAGTTGCTGAAAAATACTGTAAGATATTTGAAAAAGTCTCAATATATTTGTGATATTATCATTATTGACCCAGCAATTCCATTACTTGGTATATAGCCAAAGGATTATAAATCATTCTATTATAAGGACACATGCACACAAATGTTCATTGTAGCACTGTGTACAATAGCAAAGACTTGGAACCAACACAAATGCCCATCAATGATAGACTGGACAGGGGAAATGTGGCACATATACACCATGGAATATTATGCAGCCATAAAAAATGATGAGTATATGTCCTTTGTAGCGACATGGATGAACCTGGAGACCATCATTCTCAGCAAACTGACACAAGAACAGAAAATCAAACACCACATGTTCTCACTCATAGGCAGATGTTGAACCATGAGAACACATGGACACAGGGAGGGGAGCATCACACACTGGGGTCTCTGAGGGGAAAATACGGGAGGGACAGCAGAGTGTGAGGAGTTGGGGAGGGATAAAATGGGGAGAAATGCCAGATATAGGTGATGAGGAGGAAGGCAGCAAACCACGTTGCGATGTATGTACCTAGGCAACAATCCTGCATGTTCTTCACATGTACCCTCAAACACAATAAAATATATTTTTTAAAAAGATTATTATTTTCCTAAAAAGATTTGTTTTTGTAGACCCGAAACCCTGGTGGATTAGGTTAAGTCATAGTAGAGTTTGAGGAAACGAAGTGTGTTGCTACATTTTGACAAGTTTGAGTTTTCAGATGTGATGAAATAGATGGCAACTGCTAGAGCAATTATGTTAAATATGTTTTTTATACATCAAAAAATTTTGAGTATAGTTCGTGAGAACAGGACCTGATTCATGGCTATAGGAACTGTGCAACTAAATTAGGCTCCATTCTCAGACGTTCCCTACATTGGCTTAATGCTTTGCTATTGCCCTGTTGATATTATTGATAATTTTATCTTTGAACTTGTGATTTGTAGGCAGAATCTGATAAAACAACAAGCATATGCCAGGGGATTGGAAACTGGACTTACACAAGGTCCTGCCTCCTGCTGGCTCTCAGCTACCCGAGAATGGTTTAACCATCTATTCTCCTGCTGCCTGAGTTCTTCCAGGTCTTGTACTCCAGGCAATCACCAGATAAGTTTTAAAGAAGGCCATCATTCTGTTGTCAACCTCTGTCCTTGTGGGGTTTTAGATATAATCACAGGGAGTGTTGGGATGAGGGCGTGCACTCTGGAACATCTCAGGCGGGGCCTGGAAGTAGCAGCACGTTTGGCAGAGGCTGGCCCATCTTTGTAGGCACAATTCTCTTGTGGTTTGTGACCCAGGTACCTGGTGCATCCAGATGTGGAGGTTTAAAGGCATTTGGTGTTCATAGGCCTATTGCCATGGACTGTGGTGCCAGCAAATGGGAAGGAGAAATGCCAGGCTGTGAAGCATGTGTATGCAGAGGCTGGCACCAGGGGGAACCTGGCAGCTATTGGGTTTTAGTAGGCTGGAGTCCTGAGTCCTGGCTTCTAGGCAAGTCACCTGGGTAACTGTAAGGATCTCCCCTAGATAGTCAAGTATCCTCATGCTTACTGAGTATCCCTGTGTCGACGGAGCCCTTTCTGGATGGGTTCCATGCCTGAGGGATCCTCTCTCCTTTCGGTCTCTTAAGTCTGACTTGTATTTGTTAGTTCTGGTCTGCTGGAGCACTAGAAGCTTGTTTGAAGACAAACTATGAAATACAAATTGTATAACTGGGTGATTCTTCATACAATTTAACTGTTCTATTTGCATTTAAAGCTAGCATTGCATATAAAAATTAATGGAATGGAAAAACTCATGCTAACAATTTAAATTTTTAATTTTTCTTTGCTTTACACAATGTCAGAATAGCAAATACCATGACAAGTCAGGAAAATAACTTTTAAAAAGGGGAAAAACTTTGCATCTTAGCACCAAACACATTCCTCCCCACCTCTGATTTTGAACAAGGAACTCAAATGTTCATTGTGCACTAAGCCCTGCAAATTATGTACCCAATCTGCATGGAAAAATCAAACAGTAAAAACCTGTAGAGAAAGTAAATGGAATCATCCACTCTTATGTAAGACTTCCTACAGAAGCTGGAAGATAGAAGGATGTACCTAAGACAGAAATATCAGGTTAGCTTATTATATGCCCCATATCTTAAGAACTGAGCCAGGTACTGAATTTGGAGAACAGCTATGAAAGTCATTTAGAAAATGAAATTCTGAGACATACAATAAATGAGGAATTAGTATATAAAACTAAAATTGTGCAATTTGTTGCTTAGAAAACCAAAGAAGGAAATGTTGTCTTCTGAAGAATTAAAAGGTTATTCTTCCATTGACAAGAGGGATAATATTAGATGAAGCATTTACTCATATTTACTTATCTGTCTTCGATTGGAAAAGTTTCACAAAATTAAAAATAGCTTAAAGTGTCCCAGCACTTTGGGAGGCTGAAGTGGGCAGATCTCCTGAGGTCAGGAGTTTGAGACCAGCCTGACCAACATGGTGAAACCCGCCTCTACTGAAACTACAAAACTTAGCGGGACATGGTGGCATATGCCTATAGTCCCAGCTACTTGGGAGGCTGAGGCAGAAAAATTACTTGAACCCGGGAGGCGGAGGTTGCAGTGAGCCGAGGTAATGCCATTGCACTCCAGTCTGGGGAACAGAGCAAGAGTCTCTCTCTTTCTCTCTCTCTCTCTCTCTCTCTCCCCCTCTCTCTCTCTCAAAAAAAAAAACCAGTTTAAAGTGAAACAATTAGTGATGCAAACAGAACAAAGAGAATCTAGACATATAGATGGAACTTAGGGATTACACCTTACAAGGCATTTAGATGAGCTAATTACTTATTAGCTTACTCTATTTAAGTTAGACGGAAGGAAAACATTCCCAAGAGTCAGATTTGTTAATTACTAAAATTAGGCATTATCAAATTGAAGTAAAATGTGTTTTAATCCAGATAGTCTCAAAGGGAATAGATATATTTCCACCTGGATGGGATAATTCTTTTTTCACAATTCCATCACGTTGTAGTGATTAAATCTTTAAGCCATTATTAATTTTGTTTACTAAGTGTTAGTGCTCCTTTTGATTACCAATTGATCCATTTTAAGAACATTATTATTTTATGAAGGCTTTTCACCTAATTGTTGTCCCATTTATACAACTGTTATAGAATCCCTTTGGTCAGTTTTTTTAAGTTTCTTTGACAAAATAGATCAAAAGACTGAATCTCTGTATTCTACAATTTATTTCCATTTTGTAGTTTATTAAAGTAAGAAATCCTATAACTGTTATTTGACTTTCAAGTTATATATATATATATATATATATATATATACATATAAAGAGATTCAGGAATGTGCCCTCCATAAAGCATGTGAAATGCATGCAGGCATCATGCAAAACTTTCTTTAAGACACATTGAGGCAATCAATCCCTATTTGGTGCTTACTGATCTACATTTTAATATGTAGGTTTCTTTAAAATGTGGACTATCTTGGGCTAATATTTCTCAGTTTTCACTTAGCAGATATTTAAGGCAAAGATAAATGACCTCTAAACTTTGTCTGTTTACACAAATGTAGAAAACACACACAACTATACACACACATACTGCAAACATAATCAAGTAAAATTATAATACTTTTGATGATTTCTATAAGCAGATATTTATAAAGTAAGTATGTGAAGAAACGAGATAGGATAAACAGTAAAAATGTGTTCACCTTTACAGTTATAACCTAAAAATATAATAGTAATCACAAGATCATAACAGAAAATATACTTCCAGATTATCTATGAAAACTCACGAGGCTTAGATGTATAATATAAATATTCCCCACTCCCCACCTCTTATGGGACTGCTCGATTAAAAACAGTATATGTTCAATGGTAGCCTTCCCCTGTCTTGTCTGTTTATGATTTGTCTGCTTAGTGGTGACTTATGTCCTTAGATGTATATTTAAACGCAAATTTGATGATCACGTAGAAGCTACTACTGACATAGCTAGTAATCAATAATCTCTTGATGTTGCAGTATCACCCATTTATCTATATAATAATATTTATGAAATAGCTACATGTTTTAGACAAAGAGGAATAAAATGTGTCTACCATCATGGAGCTTATATTTCAGTGAGGGATATACACAGTAAATCAGCAAACACTTGCTATACATAAATGCTACATAGAAAGTAAAACATAGGTAAGCAAAGTGTATAATGAGAATGTTGGGAGCTCTTTTAGACTAGGTGATAGGGTAAGCCTTGCTGACGAAGCGACATTTAAGCAAAGACCTGCATGAAATGAGGGAGAAAGAATATCATATACATAGAATCATACACTATGTAGTTTTTGAAATCTGGTTAACTTCATTAATTTTACATATTTCAGATTCATCCAAATTATTAAATGTATCAGTAATTTATTCAATCCTTGTGTTTGCTGAGTGGAGATATTATAGCTTATTTTTTCATTCCTTATCATAAAACATTTGGGTTGTCTCTCATTCAGATGATTAAGAATAAAGTTGCTATATGAAATCACAGATGGGTTTGGGGGTAAACATATGATTTCATTTTACTTGGACAATCTATGGCTGGGATTGGCTGGTTATATGGCAACCATACTTTTAACTTTTTAAGGAACTGCCTAATTTGACTATACCATTTTGTATTCTCACCAGCAATATATGAGAGCTGTAGTTGTTCTATATATTTATGAGCTCTTTATGTTCTTTCTATTTTGTTTTAGCCATTCTAATAATTGAGTAATGGTATCACATTTTGTTTTGGTTGCATTTTTCTGAGTGACTAATGATGTTAAGCATCTTTTCATGTGAGATTCTTTTATCTCCTTTGGTGAAGGCTCTCTTTAAGTTCTTATCCATTTTTATTTGAGTTGTTTCTTATTCAGTTGTAAGAGCTCTTTATGTTTTAGAAATAAGTTTTTTACCAGATAGGTTATTTGTAAATATTTTCCCGCAGTCTGTGGCTTATCTGTCAATTCTGTTAGCAGTATCTTTGAAAAAAATTTTATTTGTATGAATTCAACTTCTCCTATTTCTTTCTTCTATGGTCCCTGCTTTTGTTGAATCTAAGTCTGCTGTCGAGACTGTTGAAGGCATTGTTCTTTGTTACCATGCTTCTCATTTCTATAATTTTATTTTTCCTTATAATTTCCATCTCTCTGCAAAAATTACCTATGCATGCTTTTCACTTTTTATACTAAAGTAGTCAACATAGTAATAATAGGTATTTTATATTCCCTACCTGATAATTCTAACTTCTGGGTGGGAGCTGAGAGATTTGTGAAAAGCAGTCTGGGAAATCATCCCCCATGCTAAGCACAGGGTGATTCTAGAGGAAGGTGAAGCCTGTAGAGAATGGGTAACTACCACAGAAAGAACAAATCGCAGACTCAGCGCAGCTGGCTGGATTGATTCAACCACTCACACTACAAGCCTACTACAAAACACGTGTGGCCCAAGAAATAGTTACTATTTATCTCAGTTTTCACTGCTTTACAGAAGAAGTCAACTTTCAACAACAACAAAAAAATGAGATACCTGAATAAGGAAGAAAAAGCAACACACATTCCAGAGACGGGGTCCCTACCTTCAGCCTAAAGTCTTCCTTTCCTTCTTAAAGAGTTTTTTTTATTTTCCACGCTCTTGTGCTCATCACCCCAGTAGTAAACGGTTGTTACTTATTGCTGATATGGGCCTGATGGTAGTGGTGGTGGTGGTGCACAGAGGTGGGAGAGTCGAATTCCGTTTTTCTGGTTTACTGACCATTTTGGGGTGAATTGTGCTCCTGTGTCTGAAGGATAGTGCTTCTTCTTTATCCTGTCCCTCACCCAGAAGTATGAATTTTCTAATGATTTGGGATCAGGACATTTTCCTCTCTTCCTTTTCTCTGAAATCCACTTCTTTCTTAGCCTTTTTCCTAATGTTGACTGGAGTTGCTGCCATTTTCTCACCAGTTTAAACCTTTAATTGGAGATAATGGAGAAAGACCTAACAAGGGGATGCTGGATGCCTTTCTCACCGAGGCTGCTGCTCACACCCCTACCCCAACATTCACACCTGAACAACACGAGGAAGCCTTTTTCTGGTCTCCCCCAGATCTTTCTCATAACCACTTGATTAGTTCACTAAGAGTCTGAAAGTCCCTGTGAATTCCCTGTGGGGGTACTGTTCCCATGGATACCCTGCTTGGCGTTTGCCCCAAAGAATCCCGTGTTTGCCTCCTAACCCTCCTTGGTGTCACTCGTCTTTGCTTGGATTTTGTGTAAGTTGGATGTTTTGCAACCTCAGTGGCATGATGGATTTAATAGAAATTGTAATTATAGATTAATCTATATATTGCTTTTATTTTACGGGTGAGAATAATAAACTTTCTAGATTTCTAGATCTGTATTAATTTTCTAAAATTACCACAACAAATAAACTTGGTGGCCAGAAAAATTTCTCACAGTTTTGAAACGCAAAAATCCAGACTCAGTTGTCATCAGGGTCTTGTTCCCTCTGCAGTTTCTAGAGAAGAAGTCTTCCTTATCTCTGCCAGCTTCTGATCGCTTGGCTGTCTTTTTGGTTATGTCAGCATAACTCCAGTCTTCACCTCCATCTTCACGTACTTTTCCTTTGTGCCTCTCTGTATTTTTTTTTCCTTCTTATAAAGACACTATTCATTGGATTTAAGGTCCAGTCTGCATTATGCCATTCTTGCATTGCAATAAAGAAACACCCAAGACTGGGTAATTTATAAAGAAAATAGATTTAATTGACTCATGGTTTTTCAAGTGTTATAGGAAACATGGTGCTGGCATCAGCTTGGCTTCTGGGGAGGCCTCAGGAAATTTACAATCATGGTAGTAGGCAAACGGGGAGCAGGCACATCACATGGCAAAAGCAGGAGCAGGCGAGAAAGAAAGAAGATGGATCTGGTCACATTTATTGCGTGACTGGATCTCAGGATAACTTCCTATCACAAAGACAGCACCAACCTATAAGGGATCCACCTCCATGACCCAAACACCTCATACCAGGCCCCACATCCAGCAATGGGGATTAGAATTCAACATGAGATTTGGGTAAAGACACTAAATCCCAGGTGATTCATCTTGAGATCTTTTACTTAAGTACATCTACAAAGATGCTAATTTCCAAATAAGGTTACATTCTGAAGGTTTAGGGAGTGTGTGAATTTTTGAAGGACATTATTTGATTCACTCCAACATTGTAATAACTGGAATTCACTGAAGCTTAAACTGTATGGTAAATATTACCAAGCCAATTAGAACTTCTTCATAAGAACACAATTGGTACGTTTAAGACTAATTAGTCTCAGGATAAAAATTTTTATGTCAAAAATCCCTGGTAATACCTTATTTTTTTATTTATCCAACAAATAGATATTAAGAAGGTATTACATGGCAGACACTGTTTTTGATGTTGTAGATATAGACAAAATCTCTTTTCATTTACCTTAATTTGACTCCTTAAAAAAAGTATATCCTATAAGTTTCTCTTGTGAAATTACATTTATTTTCCACAGCTTTGTTTAAAATGTAAGATAATTCAATATCTCCTACCGAAGAAAGACTTAGCTTTCAACAATCACCACAGAAAACATTAGTTCTTCTCAATTTTTGTTACTCTGCTTGTAAAAACAGAAAAAGCTACTGACTTACTTAACAGAGTGATGAAATGAAACTTTTGTTTTCATCTATTGCAAATTAAATGACCTCAAAAAAGGCAATTATCTATCATTCTAATAAGTAACATGTTTCCTAATGAACGTGTCATTCTAATTATCTTTACATTGATTTGGTTCCCAATCAGTTCTAAGGGCATTTTTCCTCATGCAATCTAAAAGTAGATAAACAAAAGCAATATATCATGTGTTTTAAAACCATTAAAGATAAAAGATGTTTTCAGTCTGCAATGGTAAATAAGATAAAGGCAAAATGTAGTTGATAGAAAGGTGGAATACTAATGTAATATTGATCTCGGTTTTTTAACTGTGGGTTAATTTTATCAAAACCAGAATGCTTTAAGTAAGCATTTAATATACAACAAATATTATGGTACATAGGGATATTTAATTCTACTAATAATTTTGTAAAGTTTATAGAAACTAAATATGCTAACATATAATTGTTTTTTCATGCATAGCAACTTCTCTTACAACAGTGAACAATTTAAAAAGAACGAATACATTAAGTGCGTAAATAAAATAAACCCATGTATCAACATAAGGTATGAATTAGATAATTGAGTTCTAAAATAACTTGAATTTCCAGATTTATGATCTTAGGTCTTAAAATACCTTATAACATGGGATGGCTTATATGTGCCTTTTTGTCTCTACTTTTTCCACTTACCACTTACTCAGAATCAGTATTTCAAAGCAGAAAGTAACCGGCTATATTATTTAATAGACTAGCTTCTCCATTAACATAGAATAGGAATATGATAATTAAATCACACGGTATGAAACTGCCTTTTTCCCTGTATACTTAGACTTGGTAAATTAGGTTTTCTTAATGGTGTCAGTGCCGGTTTCATAATAACTCTGGCAACACATAATTCAAAATCAAAAGGACAAAATTGTGTCTTTTTTAACAGTTATATTTCATAATGTTTTTTTAGGTTGGTGCAATAGTAATTTTGGTTTTTGTCATTAATTTTAATCCATTTTTCTTGCATTGCTTTAAGGAAATACCCAAGACTGGGTAATTTATAAAGAAGAGAGTTTAATTGGTTCATGGTTCTGCAGGCTTTATAGGAAGGGTGGTGCTGGCATCTGCTTGGCTTCTGGGGAGGCCTCAGGAAACTTACAATCATGATGGGAGACAAAGGAGGAAGAGTTAATCACACGCAAGAGGAGGAGGAGAAAATCCCACGGCAAAACCACCGTTACTTTTGCACCAACATAAATAATTGTCTGCATGAACTGTGATAGCATGAGAAAGTACAGATATATCTTTTTAAAATATTTTTGTGTGACTCTGTCTATCACATAAAGACTAAAGTTCTATTAGAGTTGGCTATTAGAGAGTAACTAGGCTACCCAGCAGGTACTTCCTTTCCAGAAGTTTGGCAAAATAATTTTGTCATATGAAAACTCTCACAGTTTTGTACATGTTAAACATCATCCTTGAGAATATCTGGTTTTATTTCAAAATTAAGATCCAAGATCTAGAGCCAATGTCTTGATTAAATCAACTAATTTCAGATTAATAAACTTTATAATAATCTCTTCACAAATCCTTCTGATGGCTAAAAACAATTATTTGAAAGTTGCCTGAACTTTGTACTCTCCATGTAGACATTGGTTGACATTAACATTGAAAACTTTGTCAACAATGATACAAAAACTTGCTCTTGAGAAAGATACAAAAGGATAAACTCATCCCCATGAATAATTTCTATGATGATTTGTTAAATTTTTTTGAATAAATCAAAAGGAATATCTGATTATATTAATATATTACCAGAATAGTAATATTAGCTATTATATCTTCACAAGTCATGAGATAATGCAGCAAATCTCTAACTGAGAAAACAGCCCTATTAAAAGTAGGTCATCAGTCATACATTGTTCATTTTCACTTGAAAACATCTGGACATAGATGACCCAGAGACTAGGATCTACATATCTTTCTTTGGTCATATACTTTATCACACATATGGTTGTAACACTGAAGTAAAAAGATAATGAAAATGAAAATCAGTCTCTAATTGCTTTGTCAATTTTACAGCCCCAGTGATTGGATTGACTCCACTTTACCATTTAGAGGCAAATTATCCTATTCTGTATAAACTACAACAGTAAAAAGTTAAACACTGAGACTGGCAGGTAAAGGTAAATAACACAGAAGAAGTAAGATGACCTTAAAACCCTAATCCCATGATTTTCAGTTCCCTTATCCATTCCTGTCCTTGAGGCAATTACTATTTCACACATACTCATATGTTAATACAACAGCTTAATTAGAAATAATGCCATATAAAATACAATTTTCTAAAATTATCTGTTTCATTTAATACCCTGTAAGGATTGTCATATATTTTGTGGATTGTTTTCATTCACGGTTCTACGTTGTTACTTCTATCTCACCCTTTTAATTATTACATAGTATTGCCTTGCATTAATTCACAAAACTTTATAAAATCAATCTACTAGGAATGGAATCAAGTAGGTCATGGGGATTTACTACTATAAAGGGGGCTGAAATTCATTTACAGGTTTATTATATGGTATATTTGTATGAATATATAATAATTAATATACATGTTTGGAAGAAAAAATACTGAATCAATATATATGAGCATTCCAAAATTTGACAGCTATTGCTAAATTGCTTATAAAAAATGACATGCAATTTAAAGTCTTAACATATTAAAAGTAGTGGATATGCACGATTTCTTATCCAACTTAGAATATTGTGTACATTTTTATTTTTGCCAATGGTACATAATTAGGATATTATTTGATATGAACACCTTTTAAGTATTAAAAAGCATATGAAGGTACTTTAACTTCTGGCTGTGGAGGACTAACTTATACATAACAGACTCTAAAGAAGCTAGAAAAAAATATATGTTTAAAGGCATCAGAGATCTACTCAGACAGTTTGCGTTCACAGAGTGAAGATACTGAAAAGAAAGCTCATAAAGAGATGTGAGTGAAACTTTTTCAATATGAGGCATGCGCCAAAGCAGCACGGAGTCTGAAAAACGAAGTAGACCTATCATCAGTCTCCAGGGCAAGGAAGAAAAAATCAATCTCAGGGCGTGCTATGGTAGAAGGGACATGGCAAATGCTCCAGGCTTTCAGATGTGACCAATTACACACCAGGAGTAACGATGCATCAAAACAGACAAACCCTACAACCACTGAAACAGAATGAGCTCAATTCCTCATTGGAACAGGCTAAGCTTTCCTCTGGAGGAAGTATTCAGAGTCACAAATTAATCCCAGCATTTTTTTTTTCTTTTAACATAAAAGGACTGGCATTCAATAAAAAGGTAACAGTGATACCAGAATGTAAATTTAAATTGTTGAAAACAAAACAAAATAAGAAACAATAGAAATGAACCTCCAGGAGAGTTGTATGATAGACGACAAGATGGACACTTGGATTAGAGGAACTGAAGTTGAGCAAAAACAGAAATAGAGACTTCAGACATTCCTGTGTAGCAGTAAAAGTAAACGTGATGGATCCAAACATACTAATTTTGAAACATCTCATGCACATTACCAAATACATATAAAAGAAAAATTGAATTATATTTATTTCTAATAAAACACTGCATCTTAATTATACAATTGAATTATATAGTTTTAAATTTTTATTTATTTATTTATTTATTGAGACGGAGTCTTGCAGTGAAGTGCAGCAGCATAACCTTGGCTCACTGCAACCTCCACCTCCCCAGTTCAAACACTTCTCCTGTCTCAGCCTCTCAGTAGCTGGGACTACAGGGACCTCCCTCTATGCCTGGCTAATTTTTGTATTTTTAGTAGAGATGGGGTTTCACCTTGTTGGTCAGGCTAGTCTCAAACTCCTGACCCCGGGTGATCCACCCGCCTCAGCCTCCTAAAGTGCTGTAGAGTAATATACAGTAGTATTTGTTTTTGATCATTAAATCCATTACAAATACAAATGTGTAGAAATAGATCTGTAAGTACACAACACCAACAACTAAGTTCGGTAAGTTAGAAAGGGGATTTCAGCAGGTGCTAGTAGCTTTATCTGTATGATCAGATTTGTTTACAAAATGAAGGCATTTACTTATTCTTTATGTAATATGAAAAGAACTGTTATACCAGAGAAATATCTGATTATAGGCTCTCTGTACATAAACTCAGTGTCTGCCCTTCCTTAGTCAGGGCAAAGACAAATATAACTGAAGTCAGATGTTGTTCATAGTCTCAACTCTAACATTTTCATAAAGAGAAATCTATGTGGTAGGAAATGCTGAGTTTTCAACCTGTAGTTCTAAGTAGAGTTCTTGTCACAAAGATGATTTCCTGATTTAAATAGAATTAATGAGACTCTAAATATTTACAGAAAATGGCAGCTGTAGAAGACAGAAAAAAGAACCGTTACATTTTAAATATTTAAGTAACTTGCCTGTGATAGAGAATTTTAATATCTGAAAATTACTGAGTGTTCACAGAATCATATGAGTCAAGTTTTAGTCAAGAAGATGTTAATATGTGACAGCACCGTGCAATGGAAAGTAGAAATGATTACATTCTGCAAGAATATTTGGGTCCTTGACTCAAGTTCCTAGCCTTGGTAAAGAAATGTAACCACTCTGGCCTTTGTTTACTTGTTCATGAAAAGAAAGATAATGTGCTAATTCAGAAAAAAGTGGAATTTGGAAATGAGAGGAAGAAATTTGGTGAAGTAATAACAGGGCTATGATTCTGCCATGTTACTTTGTTATATGTAAGAAAACAGATATACAAGAGTATTTGTCCTACATTTGTTCCCATTAGTAAAATTCATTTATAATTATATATTATTAGTATTTCATGATAACAATTTTATAAGACCTGTTAATATGAATAAACTGACTCACAAGATGTAGGTAATCAAGATGAAATAATTTTTCTTGTTTATATTTCTAAAGCTGACTATTTTTAGAAGGTGTCGAATTGTGAATTTAATTGTATCTAGTATTCTAAATAATATTTTAAAATACTAAGTGATAGCAAGATACTCAGATATTAAAAGCATGTTGTCTTTGCCGTTAACAGCCTTGGACAAATATTTACAAATATTTACCATGAGGGTTATTTTTCTTCTCTACAATATGGTGATAATAGTACCAGCTGCATTAGATCATTGAGAGACAATTCATGCAAAGTGCTTAGCACAGTTCCTAACCATAGTTAGTACTTGGTAAATACTTGTTTTGAAGAGAATTATTTCCAGATAAATGATTGTAAATATTTTACCCATTTTATATTATATATTCTAAATATTCTTTTAAATATAAAGTAATTATTTTAACAAAGCTATTGTCTTCTTTAATATAGTCAACAAAAGAAACATGTGTGATCCTTAGGAGCAATCTGTAATGACATATGTAATTCTAAAATGTTAATATTGGTTAAAGGTCTCTTACACATTAAATTTTCTTGACTTCTTGATGAAAACATTTACAAATGCATAGACAATGAGAAAATTTGCAACTATTAGAGTTTCAAAAGTAATAAAAACATTTGGTGTCATCACTTTTTTCCTATGTCAAAGACCAATTTTATGAATGTAACTTAGCTTCTAGGAGGTTTGAAATTATCAACAGGGAAATAATGAGTAACTAATAAAATCATTTATATACTATATTATTTAATACATTAGTGAATGTATATGTTATTATATATTATATATAACAAAAACTTAGAACCAGCTTAAATACCCAGATGGTTAAATACATTTGAGAACAATGATAAAATAATACACAATCATAAAATTGATATTCTAAATGATTATTTCATGACATGTAGAAGGCATCAATGGTGAATTTTGTGTAAATGATAAGGGACAGGGAGGTGTCATGGGTAATTTCTAACTTACTGATTTGCAAACTAAATGCACTAGGGTTGGAAATCATGAGCTCTATTTTGGTCTTATCTATATAGGTACAGATGAATAAGTTATGCAGGAACTGGAGAACAAAACTGGGCTAAGAAGAAAATCCATAGCATCAGCATACAGTGATAATTACAATCATAGGCATACCTGAGAAAATGTAGGGAGCCAGGCTTTAGCTCTCCATGAGAAAAGAAAAGATCCAAAAGACTTTCAATTTAAAGAAAGATGAAAAGTGAAATGTGGTTACTTTGATTAGCATGGCATTTCACCATTCACACGATAATATGCACAATATTGCACTAGTTATTTGTCTAGAGTTACTACAGAGTCACTTTCCTATCCCTGTCTGGCATGAGTGTAATAGTTTGGCTCAAATGGGATGGATAAATGATTGAGATGTGTTGATATATATTTGATCAATACCTTTAACACATGTTTTCCCACCCATTGCAAAGTTCCAGGCAGCACATTAAGAGGTAAGTAAATACATGTCAAATTCCAAGGTCGCAAATTCTCTACACATGTTATGCTGCGTAAAGTCTCTTGCCTAGGACTGGCTACTTCTGATCCATTGTTTTATACAGTCTTCATCTGTGCTGAGCCTATAGATTAAAGCCTCACTTAAATGTCTGCTTGACTATTGTTGCTGCTTCTGTTTCCCCTAGACACTGATTTTCCAGAATAAATAATCTCATGTCTCCAAAGTGAGCTTCCCTTATACAATTTTCATATTTTAATCTCCTTAATTTTCTGAAACTTAAAAAAAAAAAAAAGTAAAAGCCAAAGCCAAAGACAACATATTGGTATTTAAAAAACACTTTTGAAGGCAGAGAGAAGAAACAAGGAGAGGGGTCCCCTGTTGATACAAACTGCCCTGGAACCATTCTGTATTCATTCTTCTCTTCACTGAAGATGCAATCATGGTGTCTCCTGTGAGACTTAATTAAGCTATGGGCTCCCTCTGGCTGCCACCTCCCATTTTGTCCTGTGCCTCATTCCTCTGAGGAACACAGAAGAAATTTTGCACTTTTCCTTCCTTTCTATTCCATTCTCCAAAGTATCAAATATTCTTGATGATTTCGGAGGCTCTTTTTTTTCCCAGTAATTTTAAGATAAGGAAGTGGTAAAAAGAAGAAATAAGTGGATTAACACGGAAAATGTTGTGAGTGTACAAATGACAACAGTATTCTGTCTACTTTGTTTTTGCTTTCATCTTGCTTATTTAGTAATGAATCTCTTAATTTTATTTTGCAAAACTGGTGTATCCATTCATGGTATAGCATTTGCCCTCTGAGTTGATGATTGTTTTGTTTTTCATTTTGATTTTTTTAATATATAGGATTCTTCACTCCTCTGTTAGCTTTAGACTTTTTAAAGAAAGGTGCAGATACCATCTATATTTGTCAAGTTCTTACTATATGCTCTATACATAAGATTTTTATGTGTATCAACAAATTTAATTTTTATAACAAATACATTTCACAGTGAGGAAATTTAGGACCAGAGTAAATTGCTCCCATTCATACAGCTAGCAGTGATAGATAGAATCAGGATTCAATGCCTGACCTCTGACACATGTGATCTAGATATTACCCCCACCATTCCCTGCAGCAAAAGTAGCTATAAGCAGAAACATTTGGTAATCAGCTTGAATGATAATCTTATGTGAAGCTAAACTTCATTTCAGAGTAAGTTATAGCCAGTACTTCCAATGTGTTACTCCAAACATATTCCAGTGAGATATTAACAGGTGTTACAAGGGGAAAGGAGTTGTCCTGTAAAGCAAGTTTGAAAAACTGAGATTAAGAACTACCAGTTTGCTTTCAGGTCTTTAAAACCTTTAATGTGGTAATGCACATGGAGCTCTGGATGCTGGATACATAATGCATTTTTTTCCAATCATATTTGATAAAATATACTTTTGGAAAAACATCAATTTATTAAGAGTTCAAATATCCATTTCAAAAACTCAAATTCAATTGTTTCTCCCTCTCTAACTAGCTCAAGGAAGTACTGTTTCATACTAGAATATTCTTTCAAACCTTTTCCTCGCATCAAAAAAATTGTATCACAATTTGAGACTTGCTTTGTTTGAATAAGAATAAAAAACTTATTTTCAATTCTTCCTAATGCATTGTCACAATATGTACCAAGAGTGTTGTTAGTTTGGGTGATACTAGGTACTATAACACATAGTCTCTAATACCTTCTTTCCAAGGAAAAAGATGGTCAGAATGGGTTTATAGCATCTCATTATTCTCTCAAATAGCACCTGTGATATTGTGATATAATAAGAAATATATATTTGGTCTTCTTACCCAGTTCCTGGCACAGAGCTCCTAACATTTTTGGACTTTCCTGAGTGATGAAGTGAGAGGATCATCTCTTTATTTATAAGTCCCTTTCAAATACACCTGAGTTTATGCAAATGAGGTGAATCTTGGAGAATGGGCACTGTTTGCCAACCAACCATGTTATTGGAGGGTGGGAACTGTCAGTCTCACCTCCTGCCCTCTGGGGAGTGGAAAGGCACTGGAGATTGGGTTCAATAACCAATGGCCAATATCTTAATCAATCATGCCTGTCATGGAACATCCACAGAAATCCTAAATGATAGGATTCAGAGACCTTCTGGGTCAGTGAGCACACAGAGGCTCTGGAACGATGGTGCATGTGTAAGGAGCATGGACACTCTAAGCTCACTCTACCTCCTCCCACCCCACAGACCCTCACTGCCCCATTCATTCCTTTCAATTGGCTGTTCCTAAATTGTGTTTTTTGTAATAAACCAGTAAATGTAAGTAGAGTGTTTCGCTGAGTTCTGGGAGTCGGTCCAGCAAATTTTCAAACCTTTCAAAAAAGAAAAGGGTTGTAGAAACACCAGATTTGTAGCTGATGGATTAGAAGTGGGGCGGGGTGGGGGGGGGGCGGTACTGGGCTTAAGACTGGCATCTGAAGCGGAGGCAATCTTGAGGGACTAAGCCATTTTCTTGTGGAATCTATATCAACTGCTGGTAGACAGTGTCAGAATTAGACTGAATTGTAGGACACCAATTAGTATTGGAAGATTTGGAGACTTGCTTAGTATGGATGAGGCACACATTTGGTATCACAAGTGTTATGAGAATACAGAAAAAAGTTTGTCTTCTAAAATTTTTTCATCAGCTAAAACCCAATCCTGTGTAATTGGCCTTCATCTCACATTGTCTTTAAGTTAAATAATGGCAGAATCATTTTGTTTTAGTCAAAGTTGTACCTACAGAATCTAACAGATTTTAGCACATGAAACATGTTTCTTAAATAAATTCTGCCTTGAGGTGAAATTCCTGTCTCAGTTCTTAGATGACTGATTTGGTTTGTTCTATGAAACAGGATTTGAATGAGTTATTTTCTAGATTCCACACTTGGGACAGAATTCTGACACTAAAACAGCAAAGAGAAAACAGACAAAAATTAAGAAAGACACTCAGAAACTGTTGTGCACAAGAGGAGAGCAATCGTCAGAACTCTTGGGCGCATAGTTCTAGAGTCAGACTGGGCTCAGCTGTGGCTTGATGTTCAGGCCCAAACTGAAGAGCTGATAATGTTGAAATTTTTACTGATTCTGATCAAAATTGATCATAGACTCTGAAAGTGAAATGGAACCTGCATATAGGCATCAAGCAGTCTTTATCTGAATTTAAAAACTTTAAATATTAATTGATGTGCATAGACACAGATCATATTAGTCATTTTAAATTATTTTGTTAAGATGTAGTTCCAACTAGTTAAGACATTTTATTTTTAGACTGTTGTGTGAGTTCAGAACACAGTGACTCCCTTAGATGGTAACGCTGATAAACATGGTGAAATTGAATACTAAAAATGTTTAAACTGAGCTAATTAAAACAAGCTATACATTAGGATTCAAGTCTAAAAAGAAAAGGAATAAAAATATGAAATTTTAAAATATGGCATGGAAAGTAGAAGATGAATGCCACTCAGAGGATTTCTACAATATTATTGATCAAGACTACATCCAGAGAGGACTGATAATTTTGCCATCTTCATGGGTTAGAGACAAGAGTTACAACAATAGGCCAAATCAGGGTATATAAGCAAAATCATATGCCCTGCACTTCTGTTCCAAAGTAAACTACGCCTCAAAGTTCACTCTCCCAAGACTGTAACAGGTGGTCCTCAACTCACAATGGTTCAACTTAAGGAATTTTCAACTTTATAACTGTGTTTTCCTACAATTAGATTATGTCCAGATAAACCTATCATAAGTTGAAAATATTCTGTTAAAAAATATGTTTTTGACTTACAATATTTTCAAAGTACAATAAGTTTATCCAGATGTAACCCCATCATAAATTGAGGAGCATCTGTATGTTAGAAGGGTTAGAAGAGAAGGGGTTTGAGAGAGACTGTTTCAAAGCTGAAACCTTTTTCTGATATTGGAAACATTATTTAACTTCTCAAAGTTTCCATGAAATAAGGATTATTGTTTTTTGAAAAAGGACTCTGAATCTGAACAGATTAGATATCAAACAAATCATTTTATTACTCATAGAGCTTAGTGAAACACTACAGAACTAGTTCTCTTTGCCAAGTGAACTTGCTAAAGCTGATGTCCATAATTAGGCAGCGTTAAACTAGCTGTCGTAGGCAATGCTAGACCAAGAAATAACACTTGCTTCCTGTAGGCATGTAGCTTCCCTTCGCTTTTGGTTGACATTATAGACATTCACATCAAAGTTTTTAAATCTCCTCATTTAGAATCTATAGTGTACACTGTTATTTTGTCAAATATCAACTGATTTGTGTAGGAATTTTTAATTAACAAAATTATTTCATAGTCATTATCTCTTTGATGCTAGCATAATTGATAACAGTACCCCCCAAAATGTAAATCCATCAATATCATTGCATCTAAAACTTTAATATTTTCCTGTAAGTTTATTTCATAATTGCACTTTTGTTAATGAAGTGTTTGTCATCTCTTTTCTTTTTGCCCTTGGCTAATGGAGTTTAAAAGACACTGATACATCATAGCATCATTAGCCTCTAGGTGCTTGCTAGTTCATTTCCTTATTGATGAAATCACCTTAGGATAAGGACTCCATAACTATACCTCATCGGATACATACAGGATGAGTCTGTCTTTTGTTAAATTCTAATACATAGCAGACTATTTTATCACATATTTCCTGTGTGTATCTCATTAATGTTACTTGTTCTTTTATAGCAAACCAATTTCACTGTATATTTTTGCTTATGTTGTACCACAGGAATAACTGCTGCCTGGCCAAAACTGGTTATTTTTCACATTTTTGCAGAACATTTTGTCTTTTCTTAGGATCCCTTATGTTGAAAGTGAAGTGCTACAAATTTCTCATCGCCTTAGCAATCATGTATTGATCTATTTGTTCTCCCTCTGCTCTTTTTCTGTGAGTCTAAATTGCTTAAGTACTGAAATCTCTCAAGGTAGTGACCTGAAATATTAACAGGTTACATCACCTCATTAAGCAAAAGAAACTGCTCTTATTCAAAGTCTACAGATGCTGACATTGCATTTACAGCAAAAAATTAATGTTTGCATGGAAGTGTGGTAGGAAAGATACTCTATACCTCCGGACTGAGCATCCTTTAACTTTTCATTGGTTATAACAGTTTCACCCCTTAGTTATTGCTTTTCCTTGAAAAGTAAAGATTAATGATGCTAAAATGATACATTTTAATATAATCAAGTTATACTTCTGACTACTTCATATGCTGATGATCTGGCACTTTTTTTCAGAAATAGCACAAGTTCATTTGAAGGAGAAAGACAACCCTTAAATAACAGGCCAATTATTATTTTAATCAATAGCAGTATTATATTTTAAATTAATCTTCAAAAGTCCCTGAAGCTAAAATTTCAAAAGTCATTAATCAATTAAGCAAAATACTACACAGTCTTTCAAAGCAATCTATCTCTTGAAGGTTAAACAACCTGTCTTCTGAGAATGAAAATTTAGCGCTTTTTCTTCACGTTGACTACGTAGTTTTATTTTTCTTACACTAAATAGAATTGTATTAGAACAATTATCCAATATATTTTTCTTGCATTAAATAGAATTGTACTAGAACAATTGCCTAAAATGTAAAAAATGTAATGGTGTAAATATGAATGATGGTGTAAATTATAATGCATTTAAATGGTTATATTTTATTCACAAAAAATTGTAACTCTTTAAAAAATGGTATTGTTTAGCAATATCAAGGACAAGGTGCTAAAACAACATATTTTCTAAAATTATGGACTATCAGAAACTTTACTATTTGAAATAATATCAGAAAGACTGGAAGATGCCCTCTTGTTTAAAGTATCTTAGCCATGTGAGTCATCTGGACATTGAGAAGCAACCTTGGGTTTCCACTCAGGTGCACAGCTTTAGCCAACGACTTTTCAGACATGTTTTCAAGTCTAGTTCCCAAGATATAACACATTGAGTCTTCCTCTCAGCCATGATATTCCTACCAGAAACTAAAACATTGACACAACTGAAGTCACACAACACTTTACCTTTTGGCAATTTTCTTATCAGTAACTTATCCATAATTTAGTATCATCTGATGTTTAAGGGAGAACTAATCCCTGCATTCCTGTAATCATTCTTTACAGTTATTCAATGTAAGCTTAAATACTGCTAAAAGGAAAAACCTCTCTCTTCTTACTAAGATATCCCGTCTATAGTGGCTCATCATGTGTATTCTCCCTGGATGCAACAAGTTAATAAATCTTTGTTTCACTAAAGGTATGCTGGAATTTGTCAAAATTCCTAAGTTGATACCTTCAGCCTGTGAAACACTCCTAAAATGGAAAATATCAAATATTTAGAAATAAAGGAGTAATTTAGCTTAAACAAAATGGGAAGAATGTGTGTACATGATAAATATCTAATTCAATTCCTTATCTTTTAAAAATAATGAAGCATCATCAGCTGTTACATAGTAAATTGCTAAGTACTGAGATTTTCTGCTTCCGCCAAAGCAATTAACATATACTTCTCCATTTTGATGTTCCTAAGCTGTGACTAAAGTTATCAGGCCTAAACTTTCCTCTAAACACTTCTCAACCTTCTCAGTGTTCAAATGTCTATATTGCTTCATTCCTCCAAAATGTTCTTAACACAAACTAATTGAGTTAATGTTTTTAATTTGGAACATTTTAAGTGCCACAGAACAGGCAGTCTGGATCATTCATTATAAATAGAATTTTACCAAGGGAGAAATGATGTTATTACAGAGCTACTCCGTGAATAGCATGAAGTTGTCATTTCAGACACAGTTGAGACAATACAAGTTTAAAATACTTCCTGATTTCCCTTGGAAAGAGTAAACATGGAAGCTAGAAACAGCTTGCTACTTGCTATGGCTGAAATATGGCACGCAAAGAAGTAATTGCTGAGTAAGTTGGAGAAAAATATAAAGCATGCAAAGATTTCAGACTTGACTTTAAGGCACAGAATATTCCATTAACATCTGTAATACGGAGGAAGATGTAAACTGATTTATGTTGTTGCAATGAGCAGAAGTAAGACTGATGAATAGCAGTTATTGCTGAATTTCTGTCAATATAAGAATTATTTTTCTAGTAACTACAGCTATTTAGACAATAAGATAGGTAAATTAGATTGAGTGCTTCTTTCTTTCCAGAAGTAACTAGGTAGATACTTAATGCCTATGCCTCAGGAATGCCTTAAAAATAATTTCTACTTTCAACAAAAGATGAAAGTTAACTTTAAATTCTATGACCATATCACATTTTCTTTCAGTATCCTAATAAACTAATCAGTATATTAAGATGGACATAATTATGCCACCTTTGCTAAGCAATGCATTAACATAGAAGCTTTTAGAGTTACAAAAAATAATGACCATGTAGCTTTGAGAACATTTGGCATGGTGCTATAGCAGTAGGAAAATAGGAGAAAGATTAAACATCAAGGGTACTTTTAAGATGTGAGCAGCGCTATTTTTAACATGTCAAAGACATGAAATCAACCTAAATTCCCATCAGCAGTAAACTGAATAAAGAAAATGTAGTTCATATATATATACCACAGAATATTACACAGCCATGAAAATGAACAAGATCCTGTCCTTTGCAGCACCCCTGATGGAACTGGAGGATGTTATCCTCAGTGAACTCACACAGGAACAGAAAACCAACTACCATAACTTCTCATTTTTAAGCAGAAGCTGAACATTGAGTGTATATGGACAGAAAGATAGGAAGAAACAGACACTGGGAGCCACTGGAGGATGAAGGGTGGGATGAGGGTATCAAAAGTTTCATATCAGTTACTATGATTAGTACCTGGATTATGAAACAATCTGCACACAAAACTCCTATGAAATGCAATTTACCTATATAACAAACCTGTAAATGTACCACTTAACCTAAAATAAGTTAAGAATAAAATAAATGTGATGTTGCACTCTACAAAACATTTCTTACTTTGCATAATTATAGAATAAGCGAAAACAATGCTAATTATATCAGAAAATTACATATATATTATAATTTAATAATAGATTCATCTATCATATAATATCATCAGAAGCAAACATTTGGAATGCCTACTAACAACAAGGCTCTCCAAAATATTTTGTACTTATTATCACTAACCAATCTGAAAGGCAAACATTATACTCATTTCACAGGCCACAAAACCAGGCTGAAAAAGACGAGGATGATGACAGAGCAAGTAAGTGACAGGTGAGCACTCTGTCTCCCTTGCCCTATGGCATAATCATCTTAGTAGACAAATCACTTAATGGCTTAAAAAGTGTTACTTAATTTTTCATGACTTTCATATATTTACTAAGTATATTTACTTAGTAAATATTAAGTAAGATGTGTTTCTTGGCCTCTTTTGGTTATCAAGAAGAGTTATTTTGTCATTTAATATTCTTTTTTCTAGTTACAAATGGGAAAATCCTGGTTTCTACACTCAGTTGCTCAAATGCAAAATAATATTTCTGTCTGGAAATAAATATCATAAATAACATTGGAAAAAAGGTATAAAACAATTAAAACTGAAATATAAGATAATTTTATATTTAAGTCAATAGACTGAAATAACTTTAAAATATAACAAAATTGCAGAAAAGATGTTAAACATATCTGGTGATGACTCTATAAGACTTAACAGAATGGCAGCTGCCGTCACTTCCAATATTCTAGGCAGTATATCTCCCATTTTCTGTAGCAGTCATGATTTATACTGTCATCTTGTTCACAGTTCTTCAATATTTGCTACTCCTCTAAAGAATTGGAATTTCTTACAATTCTACATTTCAGGTACGAAAATGATATATTCTGGTTTCTATTGTAATTTAGCCACTTATACCATTTTTAGTGTAACTAAACAAGATATTTTATAAGAAAAAATAACAGTAAAATGTAATTGAAGAAACAATGTTGATTCACTGTTATTACAGTCTATTGCACTTGCAGAAATAAGTATTTCAAATGTTTATGTGTGTGTGTGTGTGTGTGTGTCTGTGTGTGTGTATAAACACACAAAGCAGGATTGTTTTCTGGTTGTGAAATACTGTCTCTGCTAATTGAATGAAAGGTAGTTACAAAATATACAATGTGTATGCATATGCAAGAGTCAAGAAAATAAATGTAAGTGTCATAATAGTCTTTTGTTTTATTTTTTTGTTAGATTTTTTATTTCAATAGCTTCTGGAGTACAACTGGGTTTTGGTGACATGGATGAATTTTGTAGTGGTGAATTCTGAGATTTTAGTGCACCTGTAACCCAAATAGTGTACATTATAACAAATTTGTAGTTTTTTATCCCACACCCTCCATCTACCCTCCGCATTCTGAGTCTCCAAACTCCAGCTTTTATTTTTATAAAAGAAAGTTTTATTTAAAAATCTGTTGAAATGAAATTAATGAGATCAATTTGGAAATTAGTAAACACTTGAAGAAGTTAAATAATTCTTAAATACTTTTGTCACCTGAATGTTTAACATAAGAGACAGGTTACTGAACAGTCAAAATGACCAATGAGGTGGGAAACAGTTCCTAAAGAGCAGTCTATTTAGTATTTCATATTTGCAAATACTCTGACTGTAAAACCTATGTGCTAGTCAAAATGATGGATAATACTGTTTGCAAAAAGAAAAACAAAGCATGTTTAGGTTTTAGACTGAGGTGAGCTAATTAATATACCATTAATCAAAAAATAATTTATTATAAAATTAATGCAACTAATTATGCAAATCTTCCACCAAGTGATAGAGAAAGTAAGGTTTTGGGCAGGGTTATATACAGGCTTATAAGTGATGGCTGGGAGGCAGGTGGAGGAGCAGTAGGAAAGAGTAGAAAATGCAGTGAAATAGGAGTACTTTCCATTCCTGAAGTTGATTCCAAACAGCATCGAGAAAAGAAGGTTCTTTCTTGAGGCAAGTTATAAAAAGCAAGGCAGTTGCATGGATTAAGTCAGGCCATTACTAAAGGGATAGAAATACATATTTATATATAGTAGTATAAGAAAGTGAGTGAAAACTGAGATTTCAACAATTATTTTAGAGAGTATTAATACAGACAATATTCTATAACGTCAAATTTAGCTACTTCCCATCTCCTTACAATAATATTCAAAAGTCCTTGCTGTCTACCATGGGTGGTGGCTTTGCAACGTATTAACTTGGCTCTACTAAACTACATTGCCCCAAATTCTTTTCTCTGCATGTTTTTGGTTAGGGTAGTGCTCCAGAGAATTCTTGTGGAGATTTTGGAGGGTTAAAATGGAGCTGCAGCCATTCTTAGTTCCCACGCATTGTCACTTACCTGCTGGCTCATCTTGTTGTAATGAGGCAGTGACTGGGCCTGCGACTGCTCCACCTTCCTTTAAATCTTCCTTCAGGTCCTCCAACTCCTGGAACAGGTGTGCGCTAACTCCATGACAGAGCCTCCCATTTAACTCCATCATGAAGGATCAGAAGCAGTAGGAGCTAGCATGGGTTCCAGATTGTGCTTGTGGATTCCAGCCTTTTCTTGCTCCCTGTCACTTTACAACCACCGTACCTTCCTGGCTACTGGCCCTGTGGACTTCTAAATCTCCATCATGAGACATGAAGACAGTTCAGTAGTCAAACAGTCTTACAGAGACTGTTTAACTAGCTCTTAAAAATGCATGAAATCAGATCCCTCTAACTAATCCTGTGTGTGTGTGTGTGTGTGTGTGTGTGTGTGTGTGTGAGAGAGAGAGAGAGAGAGAGATGTATCATTTATATTTCTAGTGGCTGTAAGTTTGAAATTAAGGAGTCTGAAATCAAGATTGGTGTCTTCTGTTGGCTCTAAGGGAGATGCTGTTCCATGTTGTGTCTCTCCTGACTGCTGATGCTTTGCAAACAATCTTCAGCATTCCTTGGTTTGTAGAGGCATGACCCCTCTTTCAGCGCTGCTTTCATTTCACATGGTATTCTCCTTGTGTGCATGCCTCTGTACCCAAATGTCCCTTTTTATAAGGACTCCAGTCATATTGTATTTGGCCCACCCTACTCGAGTATAATCCCATCTTAACAAATTACATTCGCAGCTACCTTATTTCCAAGTACGTTCACATTCTGAGTGCTGGGGATTAGGACCTCGACCAATGCTTTTGGTATACAGACAACTCAACCCATAACAGTCTGTATGCATATAACACATACATATACACAAATATACACATATACCACACACACATACACATATCTACGCACAAAAACATGCATGTGTAAACACACACACCTGGTCTGCTGCTTTAAATGAATCCTTGATTAAAGACCGTCTGTGTTATAAAATTTTACACACTCATGCCTTTGTTCAAGATGGAAATATCTTCCTGCCATTTATTTCCTATAGAACACCTACTTTTATTCCAAAACCCAAGTCAAATGTTACCTATAGAACATTCCTTCCTTTTTACCAGGTCAACGTTGGGGATAGAATTAATTACTGTAGACATAGACAATACATAGACAATAGAATAATAGAAGCCTTCAGATTGTGAATGGTATTTAAAAAATTTCATAAAATAAGGCAATAATCCAATATGGTCTCTGACCGTATTGTTGATTTTTGGAGGATAAAGGGCATGATTTATTAATATTGTGTTCAAAGCACTTCAGTAGTAGAAATCACAAATAGTTAAAAAATTCTGCTGAATTAAATACAGTTTGGTCCAATTGAGTATTTGTCTAACATTGGGTTAATTAATTGCAAGCAAATCAGACAGAATTTAACACATAATCTAGATCTTATCAACCAGATACACTCAGGTAGCAGGACATAAATGGAGGCAACTTCTATAAGCAAAAAGACTGGATCCTGAGGAAAACATGAATGATGCAGAAATGCAGTTCCCCTCAATACGCTAATGGAGTTTACAGCATCTACTCCTGCTGTCAAAGGAACTGAAAAAAAGCAAGGTTTTTAAGGTGGATGCTCTATTTCTAGTTGCGTAACATTCAAGCTTGGTTCTTTAAGAAGAAGAATTTCAGAGCTACCTAATCTCATCCCCTATTCCTTCCTGTCTCCATTGTTACACACAATTACTGGCATAAAAGAGGTTTTTAATACCCATTTTTAGACTGTATTCTAGCCTGGGCAATAAAACAAGAATCCCATTCTCTCTCCCTCTTTCTCTTCCTCTTTCTTTCTTTCATTCTTTTGCTGTGTCTTTCTTTCT
>CAUYQU010038682.1:0-15582 GCA_963574635.1 Cheracebus regulus
AACCACCTACCCCCCTGTGGGGGGGGGCCCCCTTTTTTTTTTTTTTTTTTTTTTTTTTTTTTTTTTTTTTTTGATACAGTCTCGCTCTGTCACCTGGCTGGAGTGCAGTGGCACAATCTCGGCTCACTACAACCACTGACTCCTGGGTTCAGGTGATTCTCCTGCCTTGGCCTCCCAAGTAGCTTGGACTGTAGGTCCCCGCTACCACGCCCAGCTAATTTTTGTATTCTTAGTAGAGATGGGGTTTCACCATGTTGACCAGCATGGTCTTGATCTCTCGACCTCGTGATCCTCCCACCTCAGCCTCCCAAAGTGCTGGGATTATGGGCATGAGCCACCGTGCCTGTTCCAGGCCCTGTTCTAAGTGCTTTACAGAATTTATCCCATTTAATCTTTACAACTCTATGAGGTAGGTGCTATTATTAATCCCATTTTGAAGGAATGGAGACTAAGACACAGAGAGGTTAAGTAACTTGCCCAAAGCTACACAGCTAGAAGTGGTAGGGCCAGGATTGAACTCCACATGTCTTGTGCTTCTGAGGTCTGGATGCAGTGTGGTCAGGAGGGGGCACATCCTCAAGTGCCTGCTGAGCTGGTCATGGAGAGGCAGCTGGTTCCTCCATCTGCCTGGAACCCTTCAGGAAGTAGACACTTGCTCCTTAATCTCCTTGCCCCTGGTGCTTAGCACATAGTAGGTGCTTATTACATGCTGGTGGAATGACTGGAGCCAAGTAGTGGAGATAATTCTATTACTATTAAGCACCTGCTGTGTGTCAGCACTAAGCACTTTCCGACTCATGAAGGTTGAGTCATCCCCATTTCACAGAGGGGCATACTGAGACTCCGAGGCTTGTGACATGGCCTGCTAAGAGGCAGAGGCAGGATTTGAATCCAGATCTCACTCCAGTGACTGAGTGGGAACAGGGTGTAGACAGTGGACACTGAACACAAAGAAAAAAAAGAAGAAAGCGCCGAGGCTGGGATGGAGAAAGCCTGGCTGGCCTTTGTGAGCATGGGGGGAGCCTCACAGGGGAAGAGCCATGGGTGGGAATCAGTGCAGCAAATGCAGGCAGGTGAGGCACCCCCCAGCCCTTCCCTGTGACTTTACTTACCCAGAAACCCACCAGAACATGGCTTTGGAGGGGAAGGATGCCCCCGCCTCTGGACAGGGATTCTGCAACAGACAAAAGTGGAGAAGGGGGAAGCCTTGGTCTCACATCCCGTGGTGAGTGTGTGGGAAGGGCAGGAAGACAGGATGAACTGACTGTGTATTTTTATTTTTATTTTTATTTTTTTTGAGAAAGGATTTTGCTCTGTCACCCAGGCTGGAGTACAGTGGTGTGATCTTGGCTCATTGCTACCTCCACCTCCCAGGTTCAAGTGATTCTCCTGTCTCAGCCTTCCAAAGAGCTGGGATTACAAGTGTGCACCACCACACCTGGCTAATTTTTTTGTATTTTTAGTAGAGACAGGGTCTCACTATGTTGGCCAAGCTAGTCTCAAACTCCTGACCTCACATCACCTGCCCACCTTGGCCTCCCAAAGTGCTGGGATTACAGGCGTGAGCCACCTAGCTCAGCCCTGACTGTGTATTTGGTACTGAAAGTACACGTTGGGTTGCCCCGTCTCCTTCCCAGAGGTGCACACCAATGAGCTTGGTGCCTGCCAGCAGGCAGAGCAAAAAGGAATTGGGCCACAGGACTGACAATGTCCACAAGGTAAGAAGTAACCATAGCTCAGAAGAACAACTATGATTATACCGAAACCAAAACCTTGCTTTGCTTCTCAAAGCAGGGACCCTGCATAACGAAGACAATGAGGTTCTTGACAATATACCTCAGCAGATGCTGTGGTGAGAGACCTGTCCTGCGATTTTGTCAGGTGCTCCAGGGAGATTATACCAGCCTGTACTCTTTACCAGTAAGGCATGACGGTGTCCATTTCACCACGTCTTTGCCCTCACAGCTTATCAATTGTTAAATTTTGTTGACACTCTGGTAGGTGAAGAAAGATTCCCATGATAGTTTTAACTATATTTCTTAAGCATTTGAGCAAAATTTTTTTTTTGGAGATAGGGTCTCGCTGTTACCCAGGCTGGAGTGCAGTGGTGCGATCATAGCTCACTGCAGCCTTTACCTCTGGGATGCGAGCAATCCTCCTGCCTCAGCCTCCACAGAGCTCCTCTGTAGTGGGACTGCAGGCGTGCACCACTATACTTGGTTATTTTTTCAAAAACGTTTTGTAGAGATGGGGCCTCACTACATTGCCTAGTCTGATCTAGAACACCTGCGTTCAAGCAAACCTCTTTCCTCGGCCTCCCAAAGCATTGAGATTACAGGCATGCTCCACTGTACCCAGTCCATCTGAACATCTGTTTATATGACGTCAGATCAGGCTCTTCCTCAAAATAATTATGTCTTAATTTTACAGATTGCTTCAGTGTTACCTGCTGTAAAACTCTCATGAACTTCTCCTACAGAGCACTTACCCCAGGGGTAATTTTCTTTCTTCTTCTTTTTTTTTTTTTGAGATGAAGTTTTGCTCTTTGTCACCCAGGCTGGAGTGCAGTGGTTCTACCTCAGCTCACTGCAACCTCCACCTCCAGGGTTCAAGTGATTCTCCTGCCTTAGCCTTCCAAGTAGCTGGGATTACAGGCAGGTGCCACCATGTCTGGCTAACTTTTGTAATTTTAGTAGAGACAGGGTTTTACCATGTTGGCCAGGCTGGTCTTGAACTCTCGACCTCAGGTGATCCACGTGCCTTGGCCTCCCAAAGTGTTGGGATTACAGGCATGAGCCACTGCGCCCAGCCAATTTTCAACATATTTGTTTAATTATGTGAACATGTCTAGTTCCCCTACTTGACCACTAGCTACATGAGAACAGGAACTCTATCTGCTTGTTCACCATAGATCTTTAAGCCCTTGCTGGGGTATAGAGGGGGTGAGCAAACTATGACCAAATCTGGCCAACTGCCTGTTGCTGCAAATAAAGTTTTTATTTAACACAGCCATGCAATTGGTTGACATATTCTGCTTTTGTGTTCAGTGGCAGAGTTGAGGAGTTTCCACAGAGATCACTATATGGCTCACAGAGTCTAAAATATTTTCTCTTGCCCCGAACACAAAAGGTCTGCCAACCATAGCACCAACTAGAAATGCAATTCACATTTTGCTGAATGGCGAAATGAATAAAAAATTAAAGACCTTTGGTCACATGGGGGAGACTGAGACTTCAAAGTGGAAGAGGAATGAGGTTGGAACTTGGTGACTTACAGACTGCTGGGGGTCTTTAGGGAAGAAGGGGGGTTGATCTGCCAGGCAGGACAGCACAAACTGTGCCACCACTAGAAACAAGCACAGATAGGTGGACAGGTGGCGGACCGGGTCACTCTGGAAGCCCTGTGGGAGAGAAAGCAGAAGGTAAGGCATGGAGGCAGAGGAGGGTTCTCAGAGAAGAGAAAAGGTTTCTGATGTGGGGGTCAGTGTCCACGTTGGGGACCAGGGCAAGAGGATTTGAAAGCCAGAGCTCTGGCATTTGTAGCGGTCCTAATGTTCTTTTCTTTTTTGTGGTGGGGTGGGGATGGAGTTGCACTCTGTCACCCAGGCTGGAGTGTAGTCAGTGGCATGATCTTGGCTCACTGCGACCTCTGTCTCCTGGGTTCAAGCGATTCTTCTGCCTCAGCCTCCTGGGTAGTTGGGATTACAGGTGCTCACCACCATGCCTGGCTAATTTTTTTTGCGCTTGTAGTAGCTGGGGTTTTCTTGCTTCCTTTGACTCCTGTGGAAACCAAGGCTCAGAGAGGCACCTTGTTTCAAGGACACACAGATGATCTGGTCCAAATGGTACTGCCACATCACGATGACTTCTGCATCTGCTGTCCTGACATCTGGTCATGAACACTCTAATTTTATTTCTTTTTTAATTAAAAAAATTTTTTATTTTTAAATTTTAGGTATATATATTATATATGTACATACATGATTTTATTTTTTAATTTTAGGTGTATTATATATGTGTATATATGTGTATTTGTGTGTGTGTATATACATATATATATATATTTTGAGACAGAGTCTTGCTCTGTCACCCAGGCTGGAGTGCAGTGGCGTGATCTCGGCTCACTGCAACCTCTGCCTCCTGGGTTCAAGCAATTCTCTTGCCTCAGCGTCCTGAGTAGCTGGGATTACAGGTACATACCACGAAGTCTGGCTAATTTTTGTATTTTTAGTAGAGATTGGGTTTTACCATGTTGGCCAGGCTGGTCTCTAACTCCTGACCTCAGGGGATCCACCCACCTCAGCCTCCCAAAGTGCTGGGATTACAGGTGTGAGCCACCGTGTTCGGCCCAGGGCCCTAGTTTCAAATAGCAATTCATCTCCTGGATTTTTTACTCTTCTAGGTTTTTTTGGTGTTATTTTTTTTGGCAGATAGGAGACCTTTGGATATTCCAACGACAATACGGCCCATTTTCCCTAAACTGACACTGCCTTCCCCACTTTCTATGAGAAAGTTTGTTCTGCATTTGCCTGAGATGACCTTGGGCTCTGCATTCCCCAGCTGTGTGGCCCTGAGGCCTTCATTCCCTTCTCCTAGCCCTAGTTTCCCTCGTCTTTAAAATGGCCTGTTAGAATCCATCACTGGCTGGGCACATTGGCTCCAGCCTGTAATCCCAGCACTTTGGGAGGCTGAGGCGGAAAGATCACTTGAGCCCAGGAGTTTGAGATCAGCCTTGAGAACATAGTAAGACTTTGTCTCTGTTTAAACAAAGAAAAAAGAATCCATCACTGTGACCTATTGGGAGAATCCAATGGGACAGGTGTGTAAGTAAGTGCCTGCCACAGTGCCTGGCACATGCTTGGAACCCCAGAGTGTAAACGGTCCCAGTATTATTGTTTCTATGCTGTGTCCCAAAAAGCTGACTTAGGTCAACTGCAGGAGCCCGGCCTTTCAGAAACTACTGAATAACCTGTGGAATTTCCCCTTAGTTACAAAGGTTACTCTTTCAAAAATGCTATCCTTGGTCAGGTGCTGTGGCTCACACCTGTAATTCCAGCACTTTGGGAGGCCAAGGCGAGTGGATTACTTGAGGTCAGGAATTCGAGACCAGCCTGGTCAACATGGTAAAACCCTGTCTATTCTAAAAATACAAAAATCAGCTGGGCGTAGTGGCACATGCCTGTAATCCCAGCTACTTGGGAGGCTGAGGCATGAGAATCACCTGAACTGGGAGTTGGAGGTTGCAGTGCGCCAAGATCATGCCACTGCACTCCAGCCTGGGCGACACAGAAAGCCTCTCAGAATAAATAAATAAATAAACAAACAAAAAATAAAAACTTTGTCCTTAAGGACAGGATGATGTTTCTCTACCGTCTTCTTTAGGGGCAGGATGGAGTAACCACTGGACTCCAGAAATGATCTGTGAGTCCAGATGTAATCCCAGCCTATAATCCCAGCCTATAATCCCAGCACTTTAGGAGGCTCAGGTCAGAGAACTGCTCAAACCCAGGAGTTCAAGATCAGCCTGGGAAACAAAGAATGACCTTTTCTCCACAAAAATAAAATAATAAAGTAAAATATCTGTAATCTGCTGTAACCTGGTCATTGGTGTCAAGATAACCCCTCTCCCCGAAGCCTTGGCTAAGCACTGTTGAGGCCAGTGACCTTCAACAGGTGGGCGTTTTGTCCTGCCCACCCCCAGGGACACTTGGTAATATTGGGAGACATTTTGGGTTACCACAATTGGATCGTATGCTACTGGCATCTATGGGTGGAAGCCAGGGATGCTGTTTCACATCCTCTAGCAAAGAGGACACCCCTATCCTCCCAACAAAGAATCATCTGGCCACAGCATTACTAAAACTGAGATTGAGAAAAGTTGGTCTATAAAAGATAAAAATAAATAAAAAAAGAAAAAAAAATATCTCCCGAGCACTGAGGAAATAAAAAAAACAAAACAAACAACAACAACAACAAAAAAAAACAAAGAGAAAAGTTGGTCTAGCCTACATATTTTTCTCTTTAAAGAGAAAATGACCCATCATGTCTCCTAATAAAGAAATGCTGCTTCCAGCTGGGCACATTGGCTCACACATGTAATCTCAGCACTTTGGGAGGCCGAGGCAGGTGGATCACCTGAGGTCAGGAGTTCAAGACCAGCCTGGCCAACATGCTGAAACCCTGTCTCTACTAAAAATACAAATATTAGCTGGGTGTAGTGGCGCACACCTGTAATCCCAGCTACATGGGAAGCTGAGGCAGGAGTATCGCTTGAACCTGGGAGGCAGAGGTTGCGGTGAGCTGAGATCATGCCACTGCCCTCCAGCCTGGGTGACAGAGCGAGCCTCTCAAAAAACAAAACAAAACAAGACAAACAAAAAAAACCTGCTTCCCAGATGGGGCAACAGAAATAACGGAAATATGGGTGGGTGTGCAGAATGATTGTGTAAACATAGATGCCTAGGAACTAGGGGAGGGTGAGTACATGAGATGAGGGAGGTGTGCATGCAGGGGAATGTGTGCACACGGGAGTGTCTCTGCCCAGGTCGTGTGTGTGTGCATGCATGCATGCTTGTGATGTATGAATAGGTGCATTAAGTGTGTGCCCCATGTGCAAGTGGAGCATGTGATGTGGGTGTGAAAGCAACAGGAAATTGTGTTGATGAGAATGTATGGGATGACGGGTGCTTACAGGTGCGGGACTGCATTTTGTGTCTCTAGAGTGTGAGTGACTGGCTTGTGTGTGTCGCTGAATTGAGAATAAGTCATATGTGGAAACGGGAGGAGGAAGGATGGGACCCAGGGCCTGAGCCAGCATTTTGGTTTCCAGGGTGGCCATGCCTCCACTTACCCCTCTGGAGGCCTGCTGGGCGGCACTGGTAGCTGGCAAGACAACGCAGAGAAGCCAGTACCCAAACAGCACTCCAGATGACTGGACTCCCTTCCTCCTCTCGGTGTGAATCAGGAACACTGCGAAGCTCTGGACGGGAAAGCCAGGACGGGCCCCTTAGGGGAGGGCGCAAGGCGGGGGAGCCTTTTCTCTTCCCCTTGTTCTCCACTGTGGCAGGCAAAGCAGCAGCTGGGAGCAAGCCCAGCTCCAGACAGAAGCCATCCTTACCATCGTGGTGAGCCACACTGTAGGGTGAATAAGGAATTCCGGGGCCTCGGGCTTTCCCTGCTGGATTTTCCAAAGAGCGACAGCCACACTGGAGGTACACAGGACCATGAGGACAACCCCAAGCACCTGGGGAGACAGGCTTAGATAAGCTTGGGGGGCAATAAGAGAAGTCCCAGAAAACAGGTGGGTGACCCCACGTTCAGTTGGGAGCTGGTTCTGTGACATCCCAGCTGTGGCCCTGACACAGACCGATATCACCAGCTAGCAGTGTGCCAACGTAAACAATGTGTAAAGGGCATTGCAGGTCAGTCCTGACGTGTAACTGTCTTGTAAATAATGCACAGCAAGGCCTTGAGCCAACTGGGTGTTTTCCAATGTGCATGGAGTGTTACACTCATGCACATGCGAGACGACTGTGGGTGTGAAGAAACAGCAGGAGATGAAATGTACTCACTGGGTAAAAAACTATCCTCTCTCCAAGTTATTTTCAATCCCTGCTATGAAATCAAGGAGAAACTCTCTGTTGGGCCAGTAAGTCTCTAGGGTCCCTCTAATATAGATGGGTTTCTCTGCTGAATGAAAGAAAGGAAGAAAGTGAGAGAACACATACACACCAGAGGGAAGGCCAGAGCTAAGGCGCACTGGAGGAACTGCTCAAAGAACCTCAGTTTAAAGCAGAGGCTGGAAAACTATCAATCACTGAAGGAAAAGAAAAACCATAATATGTCATGACAGGTGAAAATGACATGAAATCCAAGTTTCAGTGACCACAAAGAAAGTTTTATTGAAACACAGTTGGCCGGGCGTGGTGACTCACACCTGTAATCCCAGCACTTTGGGAGGCTGAGGCAGGCAGATCACCTGAGGTTAGGAGTTGGAGACCAGCCTGGCCAACGTGGTGAAACCCCGTCTCTACTAAAAATACAAAAAATAGTGAGGTGTGGTGCTGGGTGCCTGTAATTCCAGCTACTTGGGAGGCTGAGGCAGGAGAATCACTTGAACCCAGGAAGCGGAGGTTGTAGTGAACCAAGATCATGCCATTACACTCCAACCTGGGTGACAAGAGTGAAACTCCATCTCAAAAAAAGAAAAAGTAAGAAAGAAACACAGTTATGACTACCGTCTATGGTTATGGCTACTGCGTTCATGCTGCAGTGGCAGAGCTGAGTGGAAGGAAGCCTGCCTGGCTGACACAGCCTCAAGCACTATGCGCTGCTCGGCTCTTTAAGTTTGCCAACCCCTGGGCTGGTGGTGGGTGATGATGCAAACATTAACACAATGGCAGAAGAAGGAATGAACTCTGAAGAACATTCTTTAGAGCCTACAAGAATGGAGTAGAAGATGGATGAGCAGAAAGGCTCACACTTGGAATGCCAGCTCATTCAGCACACTGAAGTAAATACGTATCACTTACGAAATTGCTCTATAACACAGCCAGTGGGGAAACATAAAAATCAATGCATAACTTTTAAAAGGCTCATCCTAATGTGGTCCTAAAATTACCTTGTGGATCCAAGAGTCTACATGGGACGTTTTGGAAAATGCCAGGTTATGGTAGCAATCCACTGTCTGGGAACATGGGAATGTGTGTCTGTGCTTGTGCAAGCATGGATTTTCGGAATTACAAAATCTGTTTGGGAGAACTGTGTCCCACCGAGTTGACCTCTGGAGCCTCTCTAATATTGCTCTGTTTGATTAGCAGAGTCCCTTCTACATCCTGATAGGAGGAGTCTACTTTAGGGCTCCACCAGGTTCCAGCCTGCCCCCTGCTTCCCCCACCATTGCCTGGTTCCAGGCTCCCAGGGATGGCAGGTACCATCTTGGCTTTGAAGAGTGGGGACATCCGGAGGTAGCCGCGGCCATGGTGGTGGATGAAGAGGAGGTAGATGGGGCCGAGGACCCAGAGGTACATGGGTGGCACCCACACTCCTGCTGTTCTCAGGAAGCACAGGCTCAGCAGACTGGTGGCGGCAGGTTCAGGCTCTGTCTGGTTCCAGACCTGAGGGAACACCCGGAGAACTTTTAGGAATGTAGAGGGCAGGGGGCCCCAGCTCGCCTGCCCAAGGGGCCAGGCGACTTTTTGGATCTCTAACATTTACACAGAAAAGTACCAAGCACTCTGGAATACCTAATGATTCTCAACTCCTTTCATCCTGACATCAACCCTAGGTAGATGCAATTATCATATTGATTTGCAGATGAAGAAGCCGAGGACCGGAGAGGTTGAGTAGCTTGGCTGACTTTACCTAGCTGAGAAGTGGAAGGGCTGGGATTTGAACCCAGGGAGCTGGGCTCTGGGGTCTAGGAGACCTGGGCTCCATAATTATTGCTAGGCATGGACTGTCAGTTAATCCTTATAACAACTCTAGGACATAGGCCATACTGTCCCCATTTCAGAGACCAGAAGACTGAGGCACCCAGAGGGGAGCTGCCTCCCTCAGGGCCACACAGATGGGAAGTAGCAGAGCTGACTCTGACCCAGGCTTATCTGACCCCAAAGCTTGTCCAACTGGTGATCCTGATGTGTGATTTATTTTTATCATTATTTAATATATGTTTTAGAGACAGAGTCTCACTCTGTTGCCCAGGCTGCAGTGGCACAATCAAAGCTCACTAAAGCTTTGAACTCCTGGGCTCAATCAATCCTCCCACCTTGGCCTCCCAGAGTGCTGGGATTACAGGCATAAGCCCCCTCACCTGGCCTGGCTAATTGTTTTTTGTATGTTTTGTAGAGATAGAGGTCTCAGTACGTTGCTCACGCGGGTCTGGAACTCCTGGCCTCAAACAATCCTCCTGACTCAGCCTCCTGGGTGCTGCGATTACAGGCAATGAGCCACCGCGCCCAGCTTCATCTGTTGTTTTTATCTCAGCAGTTCTGCTGGTCCTATCTAACCTTAGAGGAAATTTGAAGTTTAGTGGACGTGGCCTCTCCACGTCTCTCTCCGCTGTCTTTTTATTCTCCCTGGTTTCACAACCCACTGGCTGTACAAACTTTAACCTCTGTGCCTCAGTTTCCTTCTTTGCAAAAGGGGGATGAGACTCTACTTCTATGAGTTGTATTAAATGGATTAGCAGCAGCGAAGTTCACAGCAGTGTGGCACCATGTTGGGCACAAGGCTAGGCACAGAGGATCCCTCAATTCATACCAGCCTATTGCTTCACCTCCCTGGCCCTCAGGCTGCTGGGAGCTTGCAACCCCCACCCCCACCCCCCCATGAATTCCACTCCCTGGAATCCTTTGCTAAGAGGAATGGGAAAAGAAACCAGAGAGGTAAGTGCTCTCTGGGGGTAGGAGAGCTTGGGGGACCCACTAGCTTTACGCAAATAAGGGTCAAAGCCCCTAGAAGCTGGGTGGTCTGGTGGCCCCTTAAACAGAGCTGGACTCTCGGGGGCCGGCTTGGTGAAAGGGGTCCAACCCGTGCAGTTAGGGGGCTGGAGTAAGTCTCCTCGCTTCCGGGTCCAGGAATTTGGGTGTCTCTCCTCTCCCCAGTATCGCAGCCCGAGAGATCTGCAGCCAAATCAAGCCCGGAAAAGGAGAGTGGGGGGCAATGTGAGGGGGCACTCACCTCCTGCCCCACGCAGGGCTCTCCAGGCGCGGCCATCGGCGCCTCAGTTGTCCTGGGTCCCAGCGTGTGTCTGTAGGTCAGTGTCTGGACAGAGTTCTCCGCTGTGCTCCTGCCAGGGAAGGGGCGGGACTGGATAGTTCCGGCTGAAATTGGAGCTCCAAGATCAGAAGGCCCCGGGCAAGGTCCAGCTGCCGGCGGGGGTGGAGCCACAAGGGGTGAAAACAGGCGACGTAGGGGCGGGAGGGGGGCGCGCTCGAGGAGCTGGAGCAGGCACCTGGGTGGGGGATCCCGGAACCCCTGAAAGTTCAGTGACACGTCCTTAGTTCCCTCTTCCCCCTGCAACAAGAATCACTCCAAACTTCCCGAACACTTTGGACCCAGCAATTCCAGTTTCTCCTGATGAGAGAACTCAAAGGTCTGTGATCTTTTTCATAATATCCAGTGGGGGAGAAGATGCTAGTCCTCCCAATATCGCAGGGCATGTACACCCCCCTGTGATATTGTTTGTTGTATTCAGGGAGGGAGAGTATAATATTCCTCCCAATGTCACAGGGAATGTACACCCCCAACTGATATTGTTCATAATACTGAGGGGAGGAGGAGATGATATTCCTCCCAATATCGCAGGAAGTGCACACCCTTCTTGGATCCTGTTCATAATATCCAGGAAGAGAGAGGATGATATTCCTCCCAATATTGCAGGAGTTGTACATCCCCACTGATATTGTTCGTAATATCCAGTGGGGGGAGAGGATAATATTTTTCCCAATATCGCGGGGGGGGGGGGGGGGAGGGGGTTAAATGCCCTGTGATATTGTTCGTGATATCCAGGTGGGGAGAGGGTAATAGTCCTTCCAGTATTTCAGGAAATGTGCACCATCCTGTGATATTATTCATAATATCCATGCAGGGAGAGGACAACATGACTGTCAATCTTGCAAAGAGTGTACACCCCCTATGATATTGCTCCTGATATCAAGAAGGGGAGATATTATTCCCAATATTGTAAGCACTTTGTGTGTACACCCTCTGTGATATTTTTGTAATATCCAAGGGGGAGAGGATGATACTACTACCAACATTGCAGAAGGTGTACACTCACCTGTGATAGTCTTCGTAATATCCAGGAGGGGAGATGATGATATTCCTTTCAATATCTCAGGAATACACATTTCCCTGTGAAATTGTTCATAATATCCAAAGAAGGAGAGGATGATGTTCCTCCCAATATTGCAGGGGTGTACAATTTCTTGTGATATTGTTCCTTATGTCCAAGGAGAGACAGCGACATTTTCCTCAATATTGCAGGGGATGTACACACCCTCGTGATATTGTTCGTCATATCCAGGGTGGGAGAGGATAATATTGCTTTTCATATGACAGTGGGTGTACACCCCCCTGCAATATTGTTTGTAACATCGGGGCGGGGCGGGAAGAGGCTATTACTCCCATATCGCAGGGGGTATACACCCCTGTAATACTGTCCACAACATCCAGGGGAAAAGAGGATGATGTTACTACCCATATCACGGGCGGTGTACAATATGATAAGACATATTGTTTCTAATATCCAGGAGGGGAGAGGATGATGTTACTCCCCATGTCGCAGGGGCAGCCAACTTGTGACACTGTTTGTAACATTCGGTGGGGGAGAGGATGATGTTAGTCTCAATATTGCAGATTGTGGACAGCTCCCTGCAATATTGTTCACAATATCCAGGGGGAAAGAGGATGATGTTACTCCACACACTGCCGGGGTGTACGCCCTCCTGCGATATTGTTCATAATATCCGGTGGGGGCGAGAATAATGTTACTCCTCATATACTACAGAATGTGTAAACCCCTCTGCGATATTGTTCATAATATTTGGGGAGGGGGGAATGATGATGTTACTTTTCATCTCACAGGGGGTGTACACCCCTGCAATATGGGAATATACACCCAAATTGTGATATGGTGTACACTCCCTGCAATATTGTTCATAGTATCCAGGAAGAGAGAAAATGATGTTACTTCCCATATCGTGTTCACACCTCTGTGATATTGTTCATAATATTCATGGAGCAAGACAATGGTATTACTTGCCACATTGCAAAGGGCATACACCCTCCTGGGAAATTGTCTGTAATATGCAGGGGATGAGAGGACATTGTCCCCAATATCATAAACACCCTGTGTGTACAACCCCCTGTGATATTGTTCATAATATCCAGCAGAAGACAGGATGATATTACTCTGCATATGGAAGCGGTGTACACTTCCCTGTGATATTTTTCATCATATCCAGTGTAGGAAAAGATGATACAACTTCCAGTACGGCAGGGGGTGTAAACGCCACTGTAGTATGGTTCATAATATTTAGGGGGAAAGAGGATAATATTACCTCCAATATCAAAGGGGTTGTACACCCACCTTGTGATATTGTTTGTAATATCCATGAGGTGAGAAGATGATATTACTCCTAATATCACAAAGAATGTACACCCCCTGGTTGTGGGGGGCACACGGCAACATATTCAAGCTTACATACATGGCATCTGAGGTCAGGGCATGGAAAAATACTGAGGCACTGTGTGTATGTTATTTATGCATGAGAATGAAACAAATTTTGTAGCCTGGGCACTTGAGCTATCATCCTAATTTGAGAGGAGAAACATTAATATGAAATGTAAGAGAGAATTCCTTCTAAGGACCATGTTATTATCCAATCAATTTCTTTAAAAGAAGGAGAGGCTGGGTGAGGCGGCTCACACCTGTAATCCCAGCTCTTGAGGTAGGGAGTTGGAGACCAGTCTGGTCACCATAGTGAAACCCCCGTCTCTACTAAAAACACAAAAAATTAGCCCGGCCTTGTGGTTCATTATCCCAGCTACTCAGGAGGCCGAGGCTGGAGAATCACTTGAAGCCGGGAGACGCAAGTTGCAGTGAACTAAGACCATACCACTACACTCTGGCTGGGTAACAGAGTCAGACCCTTTCTCAAAAAAACAGAAATAACAACAATAATAAAAAAAACCCATATTCCTTTTTAGCTTTAAGTAGTATCCTTGCTTACAAAAGTATGGTCTACATTAAGACTCTCTTAAAAAACAAAAATTTTAAAAAGCTCACATTACTTTTTAACTTTAAGTATCCTTGCTTACAAAATTATGGTCTAAAGACCAGCAGCACTGGAATCACTAGGAAACTTGTTGGAAATCCTGAATCATGGCTGGGCATGGTGCCTAATGCCTGTAATCCCAGCCCTTTGGGAGGCCAAGGTGGCTGGATCACAAGGTCAGGAGTTTGAGACCAGCCTAACCAACATGATGAAACCCCGTCTCTACTAAAAATACAAAAATGAGCTGGGTGTGGTGGCACGTACCTGTAATCCCAGTTACTCAGGAGGCTGAGGCAGGAGAAATGCTTGAACCCAGGAGGTGCAGGTGGCAGTGAGCTGAGATCCTGCCACTGCAGTCCAGCCTGGATGACAAGAGCAAGACTCTATTTCCAGAAATAAAAAGAAAAGAAAAAAAAAAGAAAATATTTGGGCTGGGTGCAGTGGCTCACACTGTAATCCCCACATTTTCAGTGGCCAAGATGAGAAAATCACTTGAGCCCAGGAGTTTGAGACCAGCCTGAGCAACATAGTGCGACCCCGTCTCTATTAATTTTATTTTATTTATTTATTTTTGAGACAGAGTCTCTGTCATCCAGGCTGGAGTGCAGTGGAACGATCTCAGCTCACTGCAACCTCTGCCTCCCCAGTTCAAGCGATTCTCCTGTCTTAGCCTCCAGAGTAGCTAGGATTACAAGTGTGTGCCACCATCCCCGGCTAATTTTTGTATTTTTAATACAGATGCAGTTGCATGATGTTGGTCAGGCTGGTCTCAAACTCCTGACCTGGTGATCCACCCACCTTGGCCTCCCAAAATGTTGGGATTATAGGTGTGAGCCACTTCACCCAGCCCTCTATGAATCTAAACATAAATAAAACATTTGTTAGGTGTACAGTAGCTAACAGAAAGGTATATGAACATAAAATTAAGAAACACAATATTAAATCCAGAAGTATACTAAAAAACACAAAATAAAACAGCAAAGTGGCCAGGCCCCCTGGGTCGGGGGACTGGGTCTGGGATGGGTTTCCTCCTCATCAACAAGATCTGGGAGGAGTACCCAGACAGGCTCATGAACATGTTCAGTGTGGTGCCCTCACCCAAGGTGTCAGACATGGTGGTGGAGCCCTACAACGCCACCCTCTCCGTCCACCAGCTCGTAGGAAACGTAGACAAGACATACTGCATCGATAACGAGGCTCTCTATGACATCTGCTTCAGAACCCTAAAGCTGCTACGCCCACCTGCGGTGACCTGAACCACCTGGTGTCTGCCACCATGAGTGGGGTCATTACCTGCCTGCACTTCCCATGCAGAAGCTGGCGGTGAACATGGTCCCGTTCCTCTGCCTGCACATCTTCATGCCCACTTTTGCCCCGCTGACCAGCAGGGCAGCCAGCAATACCAGGGCCCTGACAGTGCCCGAGCTCACCCAGCAGATGTTGGACACCAAGAACATGATGGCGGCCTGCAACCCTGCCAAGGTCGCTACCTGACAGTGCCTGCCGTGTTCAGGGGCTGCATGTTCATGAAGCAAGTGGACGATGTTAATGTCCAAAACAAGAACAGCAGCTACTCTGCTGAGTGGATCCCCAACAATGAGAAAATGGCTGTCTGTGACATCCCGCCCCAAGGGCTAAAAATGTCCACCTTCATTGGCAACAGCAGGGTCATCCAGGAGCTGTTCTAGTGCATCTCGGAGCAGTTCCCAGCCACGTTTCCACACAAGACCTTCCTGCACTGCTACACAAGCAAGGGCCTGGATGAGATGGAGTTCACCCAGGCCAAGAGCAACATGAAT
>CAUYQU010038683.1:0-12182 GCA_963574635.1 Cheracebus regulus
GGCTCCTCTGCCGGGAATCTCCTGGTCTGTGGGCAACAAAAATTCGTCGGAAAGTGCGGCGTCCACTCGTTCTCTGCGCTTTCACTGGGAGCTACATTCCTGAGCTGTTGCTAATCGGCCATCTTGGATCTCTCTCTCTGTGCTGCCCTTTTCTATTAGGGTCCCTCCCAAAGGAAAAATTATATATTTCTACCTTGCTGACTTCAGATTTGGCCAAATGTTTTGTTTTACCCAATGGAATGTGAGCAAAAGTGGCATTTCTGAGAGGATGCTTTAAGAGACACCACACGGTCTTTCCAGCCTCTCTTTTTCTTTGTCCTTTAGACTGATATAGAAGTTGTTTCTTCAGCCTAGATTCCTGGAGATGACAAGTAGGGTAGAAAACAGTCTATAATTGACATGTGATGTGGTTGAGAAATAAACTTCTCTTGTAATCCACTAAAATTTGGGGTTGTTACTACAGTATAGTCTAAACTCATTGATATAGGCACTTATTGTATACATAAATTTATATTGTTAAATAAAAACACATTATGTTTATATTTTATAAAATAGGAATACAGAAAAGTACAAAAAGGGTGAGAATAGCCTATAAACCCATGTCTCAGAGTTTACTGTTTGCCCATCTGCTTTCCAACTTTCCATATACTCAGATTGGACTAACAGTTACAGAGATAATTCTTTTCGGTGTTCTTTTTCTGTTTAAAAAGTGTCTACTTTTATTGCATTGTCTATACTATTGTTACTTTTTGAAAATTTCTTTGGCATTTTCTTTATGTTGTAAAATATAGTCAGTGTTTATGAATGTACATGAGGACATAAAATGAAGGTATAATTATAATCTGTAGACTAGCTAATGATGAATGCTAATTATACATGTGCATGTAAATTATAATGTTAAATTACACTTTTATACACATTATAAGAATGTAATACATACATACAAATATAAAGGAAAATATTGATGAAATTCTAGTGCTTACATCGCAGAATAACTTTTGTCTATTTTGGGTATGTATCACTTCATATGACTCCTTTATGAAAAATAAAAACAAAAAGAACCACAGTCAGATATACTCACACATACCAAGAAAGACAAAGAAAGAATACCTTTGAAAAAAATGCCCTATTAGTTACTTTAAACTAAAATATACATATTATATTTGAATTTATCAGAAAAAATAATTTGAAATTAGAATTGCAAAATTATCATTATTGAACAAGATAGATATTTCTTTACAAAATATTTAGTAGTTCTTGAAAGAGCTTAGGTTCTAAGATAAAGAAAACAGACTATGAAAAACATTTTGAGAAGGGAGGAAAGATGTAGGTGCCAGTGTAGTTTCTTTTAATTAAGATTTTTATTTTGAGATAAAATTGCGGATTCATATACAGTTGTTAGAAATAATATAGAGAGATTCCATGTGTCCTTTATTAAGTTTCCCCCTGGGGTCACATCTTATAGATTGCAGTACAATATCACAACCAGGATATTGACATTGATACAATTAAGATATAGAACAGTTTCATCTCCACAAAGATTTCTCATGTTGCTGTTTTATAGCCACATTCACCTCCCTTGCCTCACCCCTGGCAATTACAAATGTGTTCTCCATTTCTATCATTTTGCCATTTTAAGAATGTTATATAGTTGAATTCATACACTATGTAACGTTTTAGGATTGGCTTTGTTCCTTGGAGATTTATCCAAGTTGTTAGTCCAATCTGAGTACATAGAAAATTGGAAAGCAGATAGAAAAGTGTAAATAATTTTTTTGTTAGTTTTTATTGCCAAGTAGTATTCTGTGGTATGGATGTACCAAAGTTTGTTTAAGAGTTTACCCAGTAAAGGGTAACTAGTTGTTTCTAGTTTTGAGCTATTATAAATAAAGCTGTTACGAGCACCTGTGTACAGGTTTTGGTGTGAACCTGTTTTCATTTTTCTGAAACAACTACCTAAGAATACAATTGCTAAATTGTATGGTAGTTGCATATTAGTTTCATAAACAACTGCCAAACTATTTTCCAAAGTGGTGGTACCATTTTACATTCCCATAAGCAATGTATAAATGATCCAGTTTCTGTGCATCCTTGCCAGTAGCAACTTGCTATTTTTTATTTTAGTTATTCTTGTAGGTTTGTGGTCATAATTCATTGTTGTTCTAATTTGCATTTTTCTGCTGTTGAACAGTATATTGGTCTATTCTCATGCTGCTAATAAAAACATACCTGAGACTGGGTAATTTATAAACAGAAGAAGTTTAATTGACTCACAGTTCCACAGGGCTGGGGAGGCCTCAGGAAACTTACAATTATGGTGGAAGGAGAAGCAAACATGTCTTTCACATGGTGGCAGGAAGGAGAATGAGTGCCAAGCAAAGGGGAAAAAGCCCCTTATAAAACCTTCAGATCTTGTGAGAACTGACTATCATGAGAACAGCAGCATGGGGGTAACCACCCTTATGATTCAATTACCTCCCACTGGGTACACTCCCACACCATGTGGGGATTATAGGGACTACAATTCAAGGTGAGATTTGTATCTGTGTTTTTATTTTTAATCAATTTTCTAATTAGACTTGTTTTTACCTGTTGAATTTTGAGAATTCTTTACATAATGTCGTTATTAGTCCTCTGTCAGAGGACTTAGTCCATTTGTGTTACTATAACAGAATACTTGAGACTGGATTATTTATAATAAAGAGAAATGTATTTTTCTCACAGTTCTGGAGGATGGGAAGTTCAAGATCAAGGTGCCAGCATCTGGTGAGGGTCTTTTTGTGGCATCATTCAGAGGGAGAAATGCCCTGTCTTCACATGGTGGAAGGCAATAAGGCAAAGAGAAAAAAGAGAGTCAAACATGCCTTCTTTATAATGGCATTACTCTCACCCATAAGGGCAGAGCCCTCATGGCCCTATCACCTTCCAAATGTCCTATCTCCTAACACTACCACACTGACAACCAAATTTCAACATGAGTTTTGGAGGGTGCAGACATTCAAACCATAGCATCACATATGTGGTTTGCCAATGTATGCTCCTAGTCTATAGTTTGGCTTTTTATTCTAACATTTTTTTGTCAAACAAAAGTTTTTAATCTTGATAAATTTTAATTTTAATTTCTCAGTTTTTCCTTTTATGGATTGTGCTTTTGATCATAAGTTTAACAACTCTTTGCCTAGCCCTAGATCCCAAACGGTTTGTCCTGTGTCTTTTTGTAAAAGCTTTATTATTTTATTTAATTAATTAATTTATTTACCTCTAAGTTCTGGGATACATGTGCAGAATGTGCAGGTTTGTTACATAGGTATACATGTGCCATGGTGGTTTGCTGTACCCATCAACTCATCATCTACATTAGGTATTTATCCTAATGATATCCCTCCCCTAGGCTCCCACCCCTCAGCAGGCCCTAGTGTGTGATGTTCCCCTCCCTGTGTCAATACTGTTCTCATTGTTCAACTCCCACTTACGAGTGAGAAGATGTGGTGTTTGGTTTCTATTCTTATGTTAGTTTGCTGAGAATGATGGTTTCCAGCTTTATCCATGTCCCTGCAAAGGACATGAATTCATTCTTTTTTATGGCTGCATGGTATTCCATGATATCTATGTGCCACATTTTCTTTATCCAGTCTATCATTGATGGGCATTTGGGTTTGTTCCAGATCTTTGCGATTGTGAATAGTGCTGCAATAAACATATGTGTGCATGTGTCTTTATAGTAGAATGATTTATAATCCTTTGGGTATATACCCAGTAATGGGACTGCTGAGTCAAATGATATTTCTGGTTCTAGATCCTTGAGGAATGGTCACACTGTCTTCCATAATGGTTGAATGAATTTACACTCCCACCAACAGTGTAAAAAGCATTCTTATTTCTCCACATCCTCTCTAGCATCTGTTGTTTCTTGACTTTTTAATAATTGCCATTCTAACTGGTGTGAGATGGTATCTCAATGTGATTTTGATTTGCATTTCTCTAATGACCAGTGATGATGAGCTGTTTTTCATATGTTGTTGGCCACATAAATGTCTTCTTTTGAGAAGTGTCTGTTAATATCCTTTGCCCACTTTTTGATGGGGTTGTTTGTTTGGCTTATTGCAGTGAGTGAATAGAACTTCCAGTATTATGTGGTAGACTAAGTAGTTAAGTGGTGAGAGCATACATGCTTGCAGTATTGCTAACTGTAAGGGGAAAAGCATTCAATTTTTTTCACCAATAAGTATGATGTTAGCTATAGATTTTTTCTATATTTAAAAAATCAAGTTGAGGTCATCCCCCATACTAATTTAACGAGTTTTTAAAAATCATGAATTGGTATTGGATTTTATCAGATGCTTTTTCTGCATTGATATTATCATATGATTTTTCTTTTTTAGCTTGTTGATATGGTGGATTACACTGGTTGATTTTTGAATGCTATTCCCTAGAATAAATCCCATTTGGTTTATGACATACATATATGGATAGTGAAAGAGAGAGAGAGAGAAAGAGAGCATGTGCTAGATTTAATCAGCTAATATTTTGTTGAGGATTTTACATCTAAGTTCATGAGAAATATTGGTCTATAGTTTTCTTCTTTATACTATCTTGTCTGGTTATGATAAATCATGAGTCTGCAAGTGTTTTCCTTGCTTCTGTTTTCAGGAAGAATTGTATAAAATTAGTGTTAATTTTTCTTTCTGTTTGGTAGACTTCTCCAATGAAACTATCTAGGTTTGTAGATTTCTGAAAGGGACTTTTGAATAAATTCAATTTGGGTAATGGCTAATTAGACTGTTACAGGGTCATCACTAAGATGGGGAATAGAAGGTAACCTACTTATATCTCCTCACAACAACAAGACTTCTGCACCTATCCAGTCAAAGTCTCACTTTGGGAGCTTCAGGACTCATGTGGGAGTCTCTGAAACCCTGGTGGAACCAAAGACCTTGGATAAATGTTTGAGATGATACATATCCTAATTATCCTGATTTTGATCATTAGGTATCAGATACAGATATCAAAATATTACATGTACTTCCAAAATATGTATAACTATTATATATTAATAAAAATTATTTAGTAATTTATCTTTTAATTATTCAGTTTTAAGAGTTATTTCAAATACATGTTCTTTATATAATGTACAATTAGCAGATATTTTCTCTCATTCTTTGGGTTGTTTTTTCAGTTTCTAGTTGATATCATTTGCAACACAAAGGTTTTCATTTTGATGAAATTCAGTTTATCTAGATGCCCTTTATCAGACTGTTTTCTTCTGTTACTAATTAGTTTAAAAGTTGCTTTGTTTTCTTTTATTTTACCATAAAAGGGTGTTAGGCTTTGTGAAATGCTTTTTCCATGTCTATTGAGGTGATTGTGTGTGTTTTGTCCTTTATTCCATTAATATTATGTATTACAGTAATTGATTTTCAGATGTGAAACCAACTTTACATTCTTGGGAGAAATCCTACTTAGTCATGGTATATAATCTTCATTTTATTTTTCTGGATTTGATTTGCTAGCATTTTGAGCTGAGGATTTTTTGCATCTACATTCATGAGAGCTATTGGGCTATAGTTTATTTTAATTTTTAATTTTTGTGGGTACATTGTAGGTGTGTATATTTCTGGGGGTATATGGGATATTTTAATACAAGCATACATTGTAAAATAATTATATCAGAGTGAATGAGGTATCCATTATGTCAAGCATTTATCCTTTGTATTACACACAATTCAATTATACTATCTTAGTTATTTTAAATGTCCAATTAAATTATTGGCTATAATCACCCTATTGTGCTATCAAATGCTAGATCTTATTCATTCTATTTTTTATTCCCATTAACCATTCCCCTTTCCCCACATGCCCCCACCACTCCTCCCTACTACCCTTCCCAGCTTCTGATAACCATCCTTCTACTCTCTATCTCCATGGTTCAATGGCTATAATTTTTAGTGTCCACAAATAAGTGAGAACATGCAAAATTTGCCTTTCTGTGCCTAGCTTATTTCATTTAACATAATGACCTCTAGTTCCACCCATGCTGTTGCATATCACAGGATCTCACTCTTTTTTATGGCTGAATAGTACTCCATGGTGTATATGTGCCACATTTTCTTTATCCATTCCTCTTTTGATGGACATTTGGGTTGCTTCCAAATCTTGGCTATTGTGAACAGTGTCGAAGTAAACATGGGAGTGCAGACATCTCTTAGGTATGTGTATTGTTTTCTTTTGGGTATATACTTGGCAGTGGGATGGCTGGATCATATAGTAGCTGGTTATTTTCAGTTTTTTTTGAGATGGAATCTTGCTCTGTTGCCCAGGCTAGACTGCAATGGCACAATCTCAGCTCACTGCAACTTCCACCTCCCGGGTTCAAGTGATTCTCCTGCCTTGCAGCTATAGTAACCAGCTATAACCTCCCAAGTAGGTAGGATTACAGGCATGCACCACTATACCTGGCTTATTTTTGTATTTTTAGTAGAGACAGGTTTTTGCTTTGTTGGCCAGGCTTGGCTCAAACTCCTGACCTCAGATGATCCACCTTGCTTGGCCTCCCAAAGTGCTAGGATTACAGGTGTGAGCCACCGCACACAGCCTATTTTTAGTTTTTTGAGGAACCTCCAAACTGTTCTCCATAGTGGTTGTACTAATTTACATTTGCACCAGGAGTGTATGAGGATTCCTTTTTCTCCATATCTTTGTCAGCATTTGTTATTGCCTGACTTTTGGATAAAAGCCATTTTAACTGGGGTAAGACAATATCTCATTGTAGTTTTTATTTGCATTTGTCAGATGATTGATGATATTGAGCACCTTTTCATATACCTGTTTGCCATTGGTATGTCTTCTTTTGAGAAATGCCTATTCAGATCTTTGCCCAGTTTTAATTGGATTATTAGATTTATTCCCATAGAGTTGTTTGAGCCCTTTCTATATTGTGCTTATTAACCCCTTATCAGATGGATAGTTTACAAATATTTTCTCCTATTCTGTGGGTTGTCTCCTTACTATGTTGATTGTTTCTTTTGCTGTGCAGAAGCTTTTTAACTTGATGTGATCTGATTTGCCTATTTTTGCTTTGATTGCCTGTACTTGTGGAGTAAAATCTTTGCCCAGTCCAATGTCCAGTAGAGTTTCCTCAATGTTTTCTTTTAGAGGCCTTAGATTTAAGTATTTAATCCATTTCGATTTGATTTCTAGGTGTGGTGAGAGATAGGGGTCTAGTTTCATTCATCTGCATATGGACATCCTGTTCTCTCAGCACTGTGTATTGAAGAGATTGTCTTTTCCCTGTTGTATGTTCTTGGCAACTTTGTCAAAAATGAATTCACTGTAGATGCATGGATTTGTTTCTGGGTTTTCTATTCTGTTCCATTGATCTATGTGTCTGATTTTATGTCAGTACAATGCTGTTTTGATTACTATAGCTGTGTAGTATAATTTTAAGTCAGGTAATGTGATTCCTCTAGTTTTGTTCTTTCTCCTCAGGATATTTTTGGCTATTCTGAGTCTTTTGTGGTTCCATATAAATTTTAGGATTGTTTCTTCTATTTCCGTGAAGAATGTCATTGGTATTTTGATAGAGGTCGCATTGAATCTGTAGATTGCTTTGGGTAGTACAGACATTTGAAAAAATTGATCGTACCAGTCCATGAACAGGGAGTATCTTTCCATTTTTCTGGTGTCCTCTTTAATTTTATTCATCAGTGTTTTATAGTTTTCATTGTAAAGATCCTTCATTTCTTTGGGTAAGTTAATTTCTAGGTGTTTAATTTTATTTGTAGCTATTGTAAATGGGATTACTTTTTTGACTTATTTTTCAGATTGTTCATTGTTAGTATGTAGAAATGGTACCGATTCTTGTATGTTGATTTTGTATCCTGCAACTTTACTGAATTTCTTTATCAGTTTTCATAGTCTTTTGGTGGACTCATTAGGTTTTTACAAATATAGGCTCATATCATCTGAAAACAAGGATTATTTGACTTCTTTCTTTCCAGTTTGGATGCTGTTTATTTATTTCTCTTGTTTGATGGCTATAGCTAGGACTTCCATTACTAATTTGAATAACAGTGGTGAAAGTGGGCATCCTTGTTGTATTCCAGATCTTAGAGGAAAGACTTTCAGTGTTTCCTTTTTTTTTTTATGAAAACTTTGTGAATTCTTATCTTTATTATTATTATTTTTTATTTCAATAGTTTTTGGGGAACAGGTGGTGTTTTGTTACTTGGATAAGTTCTTTAGTGGTGATTTCTGAGATTTTGGTGCACCCATCACCTGAGCAGTGTACACTGTACCCAATGTGTAGTCTTTTATTCCTCATCTCCCTCCCACCTTCTCCTTGAGTCTCCAAAGTCCCTTAGCTCCCACTTATAAGTAAGAACATATGATGTTTTTGTTCCTAAGTTACTGAACTTAGAATAATGAGCTTGAACTCCATTCAGGTTGCTTCAAATGCCATTATTTTGTTCTTCTTTATGGCTGAGTAGTATTCTGTGGTATATATATATCAAATTTTATCTGCCCATTGATTGATGGGCATCTGGGTTGGTTCCATATTTTTGCAATTGCGAATTGTGCTGCTATAAAGTTGTGTGTGCAAGTGTCTTTTTCATATAATGACTTCTTTTCCTCTGGGTAGACATCCAGTAGTGGGATTGCTGGATCAAATGGTAGATCTATTTTTAGTTCTTTAAGGAATCGCCACACTGTTTTCCATAGTGGTTGTATAGTTTACATTCCCACCAGCAGTGTAAAAGTGTACTCCTTTCACCACATCCACACCAACATCTATTATTTTTTAATTTTTTGATTATGGCTGTTCTTGCAGGAGTAAGGTAGTATTGCATTGTGGTTTTGATTTGTATTTCCCTGATCATTAGTGATGTCGAGCATTTTTTTAAATATGTTTTAAATTTGTAGATCTTCTTTTGAGAATTGTCTATTCATGTCCTTAGCTCACTTTTTGATGGGATTTTTTTTCTTGCTGATTTGATTGAGTTTCTTGTAGATTCTGGATATTAGTCTTTTGTCAGATGCACAGTTTGCAGAGATTTTTCTCCCACTTTGTGCATTGTTTGTCTACTCTGCTGATTATTTCTTTTGCTGTGCAGAAGATTTTAGTTTAATTAATTCCCATCTATTGACCTTTGTTTGTGCATTTGCTTTTGGGCTCTTCTTCATGAACTCTTTGCCTAAGCCAATGTCTAGAAGCATTTTTCCGGTGTTATCTTCTAGACTTCTTATGGTTTCAGGTCTTTGATCCATCTTGAGTTGACTTTTGTGTAAGGTGAAAGATGAGGATCATTTCATTCTTTTACATGTGGCTAGCCAATTATCTGAGCACCATTTGTTGAATAGGGTATCCTTTTTCCACTCTTATGTTTTTGTTTTCTTTGTCAGATCAGTTGGCTGTAAGTATTTGGGTTTATTTCTGGGTTCTCTATTCTGTTCCATGGGTCTATGTGCCGATTTTTATACCAGTATCTTGCTGTTTTGTTGACTATAGCCTTGTAGTATAGTTTGAAGTTGGGTAATGTGATGCCTTCTGATTTGTTCTTTTTGCTTAGTCTTGTTTTGGCTGTGTGGGCTCTTTATTAGGATTGTTTCTTCTAGTTTTGTGAAGAATGATGAAGCATTTTGATGGGAATTTTATTGAATTTATAAATTGCTTTTGGCAGTATGGTCAATTTCACAATATTGATTCTACCCATCAATGAACTTGGGCTGTGTTTCCATTTGTTTGTGCCATCTATGATTTCTTTCAGCAGTGTTTTGTAGTTTTCCTTGTAGAGGTCTTTTACCTCCTTGGTTAGGTAAATTCCTAAGCATTTTATTTTTATTTCAATTATTGTAAAAGGGGTTGAGTTCTTGATTTGATTCTCAGCTTGGTCACTGTTGGTGTATAGCAGTGCTACTGATTTATGTACGTTGATTTTGTATCCTAAAACTTTACTAAATTTGTTTATCAGATCTAGGAGCTTTTTGGATGGATCTTTAGGGTTTTCTAGGTATATGATCATATTATCAGTCAACAGTGACAGTTTGACTTTCTTTTTACCAATTTTGATATCCTTTATTTATTTCTCTTGTCTGATTGCTCTGGCTAGGACTTCCAGTACTATGTTGATGATAGTTGTGAAGTTGTGAAAGTGGGTTGACTGTGACTTCTTTCAGTTTTCAGGGGAAATGCTTTCAAGTTTTCCCTGTTCAGTATAATGTTGGCTGTGGGTTTGTCATAGATGGCTTTTAATACCTTAAGGTATGTTCCTTCTGTGCCAGTTTTGCTGAGGGTTTTAATTATAAAGGGATGCTGATTTTGTCAAATGATTTTTCTGCATCTATTGAGATAATCATATTATTTTTGTTTTTAATTGTGTTTCTGTTGTGTATCATATTTATTGACTTGCATATTGTAAAACCATCCCTGCATGCCTGGTGTGAAATCCACTTGATCATTGTGTATTATCCTTTTGATATGCTGTTATACTCAGCTAGAATTTTGTTGAGGATTTGTGCATCTATGTTCATCAGGGATATTGATCAGTAGTTTTCTTTTTTTGTTTTGACCTCTGCTGGTTTTGGTATTAGGGTGATACTGGCTTCACATGATGATTTAGGGCAGATTTTCTCTTACTCTATCTTTTGGAATAGTTTCATTAGGATTGGTACCAATTCTTTGAATGTCTGAAAGAATTCAACTGTGAATCCATCTGGTCCTGGACTGTTTTTATTGGCAGGTTTTAAAAAAATTACCATTTCAATCTTGCTGCTTGTTATTGGTCTGTTCAGAGTTTCTATTTCTTCCTGGTTTAATCTAGGAAGGTTTCATATTTCCAGGAATTTATTAATCTCTTCTAGGTTTTCTAGTTGGTGCATGTAAAGATGTTCATAGTAGCCTTGATCTTTTTTGTTTCTCTGGTATCAGTTATAATATCTCTTGTTTCATTTCTAATTGAGCTTATTTGGACCTTCTGTTTTCTTGATTAATCTCACTAATGATCTATCAATTTTGTTTATGTTTTCAAATAACCAGGTTTTTGTTTCATTTATCTTTTGTATTTTATTTGCCTTAATTTCATTTAGTTATGCTCTGATCTTTGTGATTTCTTCTGCTCAATTTGGGTTTGGTTTGTTCTTGTTCCTCGAGTTCCTTGAGGTGTGACCTTAGATTGTCTATTTGTGTTCTTTCAGACTTTTTGATACAGGCATTTAATGCTATGAACTTTCCTCTTAACACTGCTTTTTCTGTATCTCAGAGGCATTGATAGGCTGTGTCACTATTATTGTTTAGTTCAAAGAATTTTTAAATTTCCATCTTGATTTCATTGTTGACCCAAAAAAGATCATTCAGGAGCAGATTATTTAATTTCCATATATTTGTTTGGTTATGAGAGTTCCTTTTGGAGTTGATTTCCAATTTTATTCCACTGTGATCTGAGAGAGTACTTGATATAGTTTTGATGTTCTTAAATTTATTGAGACTTGTTTTGTGGCCTTTCATATGGTCTGCCTCGGAGAATGTTTCATGTGTTGATGAATAAAATGTGCATTCTGCAGTTGTTAGGTAGAATGTTCTGTAAATATCTGTTAAGTGCATTTGTTACAGAGTATAGTTTAAGTCCATTTTTTCTTTGTTAACTTTCTGTCTTGATGACCTGTCTAGTGCTGTCCATGAAGTATTGAATTCCCCTACTATTATCCGTGTTGTTGTCTGTCTCATTTTTAAGGTGTGGTAGTCATTGTTTTATAAATTTGGGAGCTCCAGTGTTAGGTGCATCTATTTTTAGGACTCTGATCTTTTCCTTTGAACAAGTCCTTTTATCATTTTGTAATGTCTCTTTTTATTTTTTATTTATTTTTTATTTTTATTTTTAGAATAAAAGAATGAAAGAGAGAAAGAGGAAGAGATTTTAGAAAAAGAGAGAAAAGGAGAAAGAAACATCAAAAGAAAGAAAAAAAGAATGAAAGAGGAAGAGATTTTAGAAAAAGAGAGAAAAGGAGAAAGAAAGACACAGCAAAAGAAAAAAAAGAATGAAAGAGAGAAAGAAAGAGGTAGAGAAAGAGGGAGAGAGAATGGGATTCTTGTTTTATTGCCCAGGCTAGAATACAGTCTAAAAATGGGTATTAAAAACCTCTTTTATGCCAATAATTGTGTTTAACAATGGAGACAGGAAGGAATAGGG
>CAUYQU010038685.1:0-20142 GCA_963574635.1 Cheracebus regulus
TTCGCTGATGTAAGTTTGTACATTTTTTAAACATTTATTTTTACCATCATTTTAGTGGGCCAGACTACCTGAGTTTAAATCACAGCCATGATATTTACTAGCCATGTGACTGTTCTAAGCCTTCATTTTCTCATTTATGAAATGGGGATGATAATAGTGACCTAAGTTATAGTCATAAGAGTATAAATGAAATAATACATGAAAGTACTTAGCACAGTGCCTAGCATATACTCACTGCTTTAAAGACAGCTTTAGCTATTATTATTTGTAAATTATTTGTAATTATACCACATTATTTTAAACTGATTATAATCCATTTGATCATTATTTTAAAAGCACTCAAGATTTGTAAAATATAACTTCTTCAGTCTTGTTTATTACCACTGCTACTGCTGTCACTATTACCACTGCTACCACAGATATCTTCAAGCAAGCAGATGTAGGAATTAATAGAAACTTGGTTTAAGGGCAAATTAATGGAGTAAGAATTGGAGATGTGTACTCAGGATACAAAATCAATGTGCAAAAATCACTAGCACTTTGAGAGGCCTTGGCAGGAGAATTATTTGAGGCCAGGAATTCGAGACCAGCCTGGCCAACACAGGGGAGACCCCATCTCTACAAAATAAAAATAAAAATAAAAACATTAGCTGGGGTGGTGGCATGTGGCTGTAGTCCTATCTACTCAGGAGGCTGGGGTGGGAGGACCTCTTGAGCCCAGGAGTTTGAGGCTGCAGTGAGCTGTGATCACGCCACTGCACTCCAGCCTGGGCAACTGATCTGGACCCTGCGCTCCCCCCACCAAAAAAACAAAAGCCCACCTGACAGTGACTTCAGAGGAGAGACTTGGGCCTTTACTATTGACTGTCCCCAACTGTTTCTCAGGGCCACTGAGGAATCCCATGTGGGATGAGAAACACCCCACATTGCAGAGCACCGCTACCTGCAGGTGAATCCTGGGAATCCCCACGGACACTGGTGTCTGGATCCTTCGGATGCCTGCCTGCTGCTTCTACCAGTCTGCTGGCCTCAGGCCAGGCTCTTTTTTGGAGCCCCAGCCGCAGGGGCTGCTGGCCTGCATTTGGAGAACCGGCTGACAGAGGGCCTGTGTTCTGTTCCCCTCCCTTTCTCTGCTTCACTTGCCATGAATGAACAGAACATGAGTGGAGAAGAGCGATGCATTTGGGGTGGAAGAGGCGATTGCCAACAGCAGGGTTTTCTGGCAGCAGGTGGTGAAGAAGGGGAAAGGCCTGACGTCTCCGGAGCAGCAGGGGCTGGTCCGGGGAAGGGAAACAGAGCGCTCAGCATTTGGCATTTGACTCCCACGGTGACCCAGGTTACCCTCAAGCCCAGTGTTAAGAGGAAAACGTTAAATAATGAACCCAGAGAAACTTTAAAAATAGCAGTTTGAAAAACTATGAAAATGGAGGGATAATCCTGAATCTGTTTCAACATTAAAATTTTGTTTTTGTTTTTACAAAAACTAAGCTCTCTCTTTTTTCTGTGTTAAAAATAAATGCCTAGATCCTTTCACATTGCACCTTAGACAACATGGGGCCTCTTCACATTTTTGAACTGTCTTGGTTGAGAGCCTAAGATCCAAGATGGGTTCTTTTTTTACAGCAAAGTGAAAGGAAAGAAGACTCTTTCATTTAATGAATATTTGTGAGGCCACCTGTCAAGTAGCATTACAATCTGGGCCAGGTAGTGAGATCAGTAAGATTCTACCCTTTTGCTCCTAGAGTTTGAAGTCAGAGGAGGCAACTTCACAATAAATGAGGGCATCAATGATGGGCTGACTGTTGGGGATTTGCACCAGGGACAGCTCAGAGAACAGCTGCGTGAGGACGGGACCTATCTGGGTGAGCAGATTGTCCACAGATTATTCAAAGTCATTGAAGGTCAAAGGTCCGTGAGCTGTGCTTGTTTAGGGAATCATTTTCAGTGTCTCCATAGTAAGTTTGGAACCAATGGCTGTTAGGGTTGCCAAAATACACAGGTTGCCTTATTTATGAAATGGAATAACTTTACTGGTAATTTCTACCGTGTCTGAGAAACCTCGTGGACATGTGATCTGAGCTAACTTCCTGATGTTGGCTGCAGCTTTGCTCAGTATCCAGGGAGTGTCTGAGTGAGCTCAGAAGCACAGGGTGCCTGGCTGCTTAGTGGGTCCATGCAGTTGTTGATCTTATGCAGAACCCAGCGGGGAGGTCGGTGTGGATGGTTTTTGTCTTAGATCCAGTGAGACATTAAATGCTGTAAGAAAACTCTGGTTGCACTGTTGAATGTGGATTTTTTTTTTTAGTAGTTTTTTTTTAATTTTTATTTTTTTCCAAAATGTAGCGCCTCTTCTGTCCTTTATAAAGTTTTAGTATGGGGCAGTTCATTGTGACACACCTTTAAAGCTCTTTACTTTTTTTAATCTTTTCTTTTTTTGAGACGGAGGCTCACTCTCTTACCCAGGCTGGAGTGCAGTGGTGTCATCTCGGCTCACTGCAATCTCCACCTCCCGGGTTCAAGCTATTCTCCTCCCTCAGCCTCTCTAGTAGCTAGGACTACAGGCACCCGCCACCACACCTGGCTAATTTTTGTGTTTTTAGTAGAGACAGGTTTCACCATGTTGGCCAGGCTGGCCTCACACTTGTGACTTCAGGTGATCCACCCACCTCGGCCTCCCACAGTGCTGAGATTACAGGCATGAGCCACCCTACCGCGCCTACAGCTCTTTACTTTTGAACATGCCACCATATCCTGTCTGACATGAAACCATTCATTTGGAAACATTTTATTTGGTCTTCCAAATTCATTAGAATGTCAGCCACAAAACATAGCTTGGGGCCTTATAATTGAACCATTTACTTTTAAGATTTCAAGTATCAAGTTGGAATAATTTTCTGTAAAACATAAGCAACTATTTTATGAATATGTATTTGTGATGAATTATTTCCTACACAAATGAAGAATCTGTTTTAACAGAAAGTGGTAACTGAGTATATTATTAGATACAATTTTTTTTTATGTCCCTACTTTCAGTTTCAATAGGGAAAATTTAAATTTTTCCTGTTTTTATTTTCTTATTTTATTTTCCTATTTCAATGAGTGAAGTCATTAGAAGCAACTCTAAGTTTCTTGAGGAAACTTGGGTATTATACATCTCTCTCTTCTCCCCGACTCAAACTAGCTTAAGCAAAACGTGGAATTTGTTGACATGAGTAATAGAAAAATCCAGTGATGAAGCTGGCTGCAGATGGAACTCAAGAGTTCTTTGGGTTTTGCAGTAGATGGTCCTGAGAGGCGGCCTCTGGCAGGTTTTCTAGCTTCAACCCAAAAAGAAAAAAGAGAGACCGTCTTTCTTCCAGTGCCACTAAACCAAGCCTTCTGGAAGGAATCTCTTTGGCTGTGGACAGAGGAGTGGGGGCCATGCATGATCTATTTTTGCAGTGAGGGGTGGGTGGGGCATGGTTATAGGGAGAGAGATGAACAGAGGGGTATAATGCAGGCAAAAGCCACATATGTCCGCTGTAACATGCAAATAGGATCCATACCTGTGCGCACACTTCAGCCCTGCATCAGCTTGAACACAGGTGGCAGGGCTGGGGCGTGGAGAGGAGCGTGGCCAGGGTCCACAGCTGGGGCTACAGCTTGTCTCCTTCCTCCTGAGAACGGTCAAGTGAGCCCTGAAGTGATGAGCTAAGGTGTAGTGCTTCTCAAACTGTTTTTTTTTAACACCCAGATAACCAAGATGGCTGAAATCATGACTGCAGGTGGGGACCGGGTGGCACATGTGACTCATGGCTCATATAAAGAATGGAAATAGTAAGAATTTACTGTGTTAGAAGCCACGGGAGGGGAGTCGCTGAGCAGGGTGCCTGGAATTCTTCCTGTGTGACATTTTCAGGCTCTGGTGGGTGGAAAGATTTTGTTAATGTATCTTCTTGGTGAGAGGGTGTCCTTTGAATCTGCTGGTAGGTTGGAGTGTTTGCAGGGAAATAGTCATCAAAGAGCTTTCTCAGTGAAGAGCGTGACTTAGGATGATCTTTATTTTACATGCATTTCCATCACCAACTTAGGGTCTCAACACTCCCACCAGCGCCTTCTCCATGCAGCTCAAGCCTCTGCCTTGGCAGAGCGTTTGCTCTAGCAACCTACACTTCGAGCTCATCCTTATTTGAGGTGAAATCATTTATTTCATCTATGTTTTCACTCTCTAGTGTGTCATCTCTTACTTTTTCACTTCTTGAATTAAAAAAAAACATTTTTGTCCTGAGTTTGGAAACCTACCAGCACCTTTCCTTGGTAAGCCAGGGCCCATTTGTGTAGAGTGAGCTTTTCAAATCACTGTACAGTTCCTTCCACATTTGTTGTAAGGGAGGGTTTAGAATACAAATCACAGTTCAGTAGCCAACTATTTTACCAGCCCATCAATGCCCTGAGGACATTGCATGGCAGATATTCTTCAGCTGGTGCCTTCTGATGCCCCGAGGCCTGGACCCGAACTGGCCGTCCACCCTCTTGCCTGGAGATGTGGCCCATCTGACTTCATGTCCAGTGACCCCTAACCCATCAGTAACACTCAGTAAAGAATTGAGCAAAACTTGCTGAAAAAACAAAACCTCTTTGTGAATTTATTTGGCTTCGGAGTGTCCTGAGCTATTTTTTAAAATAAAGCAACTTGGGCCAGGCATGGTCGCTCACACCTGTAATCCCAGCACTTTGGGAGACCTAGGCGGGTGGATCACCTGAGGTCAGGAGTTGAAGACCAGCCTGGTCAACATGGCGAAACCCCATTTCTACTAAAACTACAAAAATTAGCCGGGTGTGGTGGCTTGTACCTGTAATCCCAGCTATTCAGGGGGCTAAGGCAGGAGAATAGCTTGAACCCAGGAGGCAGAGGTTACAGTAAGCCGAGATCGTGCCACTGCACTCCAGCCAAGGCAACAGAGCTAGACTTTGGCTCAAAAAAATAAAATAAAATAGAGCAACTTGGGCCAGGCCTGGGCATGGTGGCTCACACCTGTAATCCCAGCACTTTGAGAGGCCGAGGCGGGCAGATCACCTGAGTTCAGGAGTTGAAGACCAGCCTGGCCAATATGGTGAATCCTCGTTTCTACTTAAAAATGCAAAAATTAGCCAGGTGTGGTGGTGGGCACCTGTAATCTCAGCTACTCGAGAGGCTGAGGCAGGGAGAATTGCTTGAGCCTGGGAGGTGGAGGTTGCAGTGAGCTGAGATCGTGCCACTGCACTCCAGCCTTGGTGACAGAGTGAGACTGTCTCAAAAAAACAAAAAACAAGCAAACAAAAAAGAGCTGCTCCTGGTGATGCACACTAGTAGTTCCAGCTACTTGGGAGGCTGAGGCAAAAGGATCGCTCGAGCCCAGGAGTTGGAGGCTTCAGTAAGCGATGATCACACACTGCACTCTAGCCTGGGCAACAGAGCCAGACCCTGTCTCTAAAAAAATAAAAAAAATAAAAGGAGCAACCACACAGCAGTTCAGTTATTAAAATCTGTTCATGTATTCAGCTAGTAGACAAAAGGACCGAGTTAGATCCGGCCTGTGGACCAGTTGTTGAGATTTGTCTATGAGCACACTGAAATACAGTTTTATAGTGTCATTCGATGAGGGTGCTTTACGCAGCCCGTCCGGCTCCTTTTTGTGGAAACAGGTGTAGCCACAGCCGGAGGGAGATTCTTCACCACATAATCACCAGTTGTGTAGAGTTTTTCCATTCATCTTGACTCTGAAAAGAGCTTGAAGACAACTGTAAGCAATTGTTACCTTGTTGCTATACATCTGCTTCCCGAGGTCTATACCTAGCACCTAGACTTCTTTTCAGATACAAAATGTAATTTATTTTCATTCAAAATTTCCTTCCTTTTTTTCCCTGGAGTGATATGACTCATGCCACAGGGTTCTCTGATTTATGTTGTTTTTCTGAGAGGGAGTCTTGCTCTGTTGCCTAGGCTGGAGTATAGTGGTGCAATTTCAGTTCACTGTAGCTCTGCCTCCTGGGTTCAAGCAATTCTCCAATCTCAGCCTCCCGAGTAGCCAGGATTACAGGTGCCCACCACCACGTCCTGCTAATTTTTGTATTTTAGTCGAGACGGGGTTTCACCATGGTCGTCAGGCTGGTCTCAAACTCCTGACCTTAGATGATCCACCCACCTTGGCCTCCCAAAGTGCTGGGATTACAGGCATAAGCCACCACACCAGGCCTTTTTTTTTTTTTTTTTAAATTTTTAAAAATTTCAATAGCTTTAGGGGTGCAAATGGTTTTTGGTTATATGGATGAATGGTATAGTGGTGAAGTCAGGCACTTAGTATACCCACCACCTGAATAGTGTACATTGTACCCAACAGGTAATTTTTCATCCCTCACTGTCACTACCCCTTCTCATAGCAGACATCAAGGTAAGTCAACCTCCAACATCACCAATTAATGTTTTAATTAAGCAGCTAGTATATTCGCTGCTTTCTGGAGTGGCTGCTGCTTCTGGCTACGAAGCCCTAGTGTCGGTGGTGCCACATCTTCATTCGTTCCTAGTTTGTCTTCATTGCTTTGGGACTTGGGGGTCTCTCTTGACCTCTAGCAGAAATTGTTCTCCAAGGATCTGGAACCCCAGTTCACTCGAATTGCCAAATTTCTGCCCTCAGAAGTACTATGCATTGTGCAAGGCATGCAGAATAGAGGAGTGCTCAGCCCTGCAGAGATAACACCATCCTCTCTCTTCCTCTAGCTGCCTTTCCTTAGGAATTCACAGTTTCCTTATCATTCTGTCCCTTGGCTGTTTAGATCCAATGGCTTATCGCGTATGAACCTCTCATTGTGAGCTTTCCTATAAATTCCAAGTTCTTCCTTGGAAGAACTTTTCCCCTTTGGTTATATTAAGAGAACATTAAATTGTATTTTGGGGCCAGGCATGGTGGCTCATGCCTGTTATTCCAGCACTTTGGGAGGCCAAGGTGGGAGAATTGCTTGAGGTCAGGAGTTCAGGACCAGCCTGGCCCACATAGCAAAACCATGTCTCCACTAAAAATACAAAAATTTGCTGGATATGGTGGCACACACCTGTAATCCCAGCTACTGGGGAGTCTGAGGCAAGAGAATTGCTTGAATTCGGGAGGCAGAGGTCACAGTGAGCCGAGATCACGCCACTGAACTCCAGCCTGGGTGACAGAGTAAAACTCTGTCTTGGAAAAAAAGAAAAGTTGTATTTTGGGAAACATATATATTTGGTAGAGACAGTGTCTCGCTATGTTTCCCAGCTGTCCTCAAACTCCTAGCCTCAAGCAATCCTCCAGCCTTGGCTTCCCAAAGCACTACTCTGCCAATATCAATTTTTGTTGTTCCTCTCTTTGTTTACATCTTCTTACTTCATTGGTTCATCACAATTCTGGGTGCGGGAGGCTGTCTATGGGATAAGAGAGGACACTAGGCTCCGTTAGCTCTTATAGGATCTAGAAGCTGGAATTGCAGTTTTATGTATCAATCAATCAATCAATCAATCACAGTAACTCTGTGGCTTAGGGCAAAACACTCCATCTTTTAGGCTTGCCTCTAAAATGAGGATAATGATCTAATGAAGGATGAGGATTTGGTTAATGTTGGTAAGAAACTTTTCTAGGACAAGCATGTATTATTTTTCCACTGTTTTAGAGCAGCTACTAGTATCCTGGCTTTTCTTACATTTGAAGAAGGCGTTCTTATTTAAGAAGGGTGCTTTGGAAGACCTTTCTCGGGAGAAGGAAAGGGTGGCCCTTGCGGGTGTCTTGTGTGTGTGCAGTTGTGAGGCACACAGCGGCTTGGCTGTGGGTGTAGTGAGGTCTGGCACCCACTGGCTCTCCAGGGGCGGCTTAGTCCTGCTGGTGCTCAGGCCTGTCTTCTCTTCCACTTTTCCAGGTCTCTCTAGGAACTTACTGCCCTTTCAATAGGAAGCTTACAGTTTTTTTAAAAGAACCAGCCAATAGGAATGTATTTGGTGATGTCTCACAGCTGAAATCTTCTTTCTTTGTTATGTACATGTGCCTGTTAAGGGGTAGAAGGGAGAAATCTTCTAGATTATGTTCTTTTTTCTTTCCTCTTCCCTCCTTGCCTTTCCTCCTCTCCCCCACCCCCTACCCCCAAATAAATACACAAAACAGAGGTCCTATAGTGTCATGCTTGAGAATATGGATTCGGGCCACCCTGCCTGATTTGAATCCTAACTTGGCTCTAACACCTGGGCAAGGTGGTTAACTGTCCTGAGTCTCAGTTTCCTGATCTGTAAAATGGGGATGAAGACAATTCTTGCCTGGTAGGATTATGATGAGGGTTAGGTGAGTTAACATATGGAAAACACTCCGAGTGCCTGCTGTTAACCCATTTGTGCCTGAGGTTGCAATTGTTTTATGTGAAAAAGCAGACCTTGGCGATGACCTTGAGCAGTGGGATATAAATAACTCTTACAAGCTTAGTGTTCCAATAATGGAACACTAGGCACATACAGTTAAGGACTATGTCAGTGTCAGTGACCATGAGACAAAAACCATTGGGTCATAGCTATTCTGCAGTAATTGTTAGGAAAAGGAATTTTAGAATGGAGCATTCTGAAATATTAAAATACTAGTGTTTCTATATTTGTTCAGTTTTTTATTTTTTTATTCTATATTTTACAGTTATTTTTACAGTTTCTATAGAAACAAATATATAGGCTGGGCACAGTGGCTCACACCTGTAATTCCAACATTTTGGGAGGCTAAGGCAGGACGGTTCCTTGAGCCCAGGAATTTGAACCAATCTGGGCGATATAGGGAGACCCTGCCTTTATACTAAAATGTATATATTTTTATATGTATCTTATATAAATATGAATAAATATTTATATGTATTGTTATATATATATGTGTGTGTGTGAATATATATCTATATATATAAAACAAAAAGGCCAGGTGCAGTGGCTCATACCTGTAATCCCAGCACTTTAGGAGGCTGAGGCAGGCAGATCATGAGGTCAAGCGATCGAGGCCAGCCTGGCCAACATGGTGAAACCCCATCTCTACTAAAAATACAAAAATTAGCTGGGCGTGGTGGCACGTGTCTATAATCCCAGCTACTTGGGAGGCTGAGGCGGGAGAATACCTTGAACCAGGGAGGTGGAGGTTACAGTGAGGCGAGATCGTGCCACTGCACTCCAGTCTGGCAATGGAGCGAGACTCCATCTCAAACGGCAACAACAACAACAAAACCCAAAGTCCTAGTCACCATTTTGGGTGAAAAGGATCAGCTCTAATTTAAGAAAACACCTAAAGCAGCCTCCCTCAAGGTTCAGAGAAAGTAGAATGTTATTCTGTTCCATGTGTAGCAGGAAAATAATCATCACAGATCCCTCCTGAACATTTTGTGTATGCCAAGCACTGTACTGAGTGCTTGACACTGATGATCTCACTTCAGGCTCTTATCAGTTTGTTCCTGTACTTGTTTTACAGAAGAGGAAAGAGGTTTGGAGAGATTAAACTTGTTAGGAAGTGGCTGAATGTAATGGGATTCCTGAGTCCACCTGCTTACATAGGGTGGAGTGTTCTGCCTCCATCCTTCTGAGCAGAACCAGAGAGAGTTCGTTGGCTTTGCCATGAAAAATCACATCATCTCTTATGGTTGTTAGTGAGTCTGGTAATGCATTTCCTTTAAAAGGCAGTTTTCATGGTGATGAACCTCTGCTTGCCTCTACTTGTAAGTCAGAATGCCAAAAACAAGGAGCCAAGTTCACGATTCTTTGTTTTCTGTGACTTGACGAAGGTTTCTGGCATGAGAGCCTCCTTTTTAAAGGCTCCTCTGTAAAGCAAGGGGTTCTCCACTGAGGTTGACAGTGTCTTAGCTGAGTGCGCTGCAGCAGGGATTCCTGTTTCTTGTGTTTCCAGTTGCTTACTGGCTGATCCAACTTCCAGATGGGAGCTAATTTCATTCCAGAAAGGGAACTAGAGCAGCTCATCTGTTTTCCTTAGCATGCTCCTCAGCTATTTGAAAGGGTAATTTTGAGCTTATTTTTCTTCTTGTTTGTAGACAAAAGTGGTGAGATAATTCAAGCATCTACCTGTAACAGAGTGTGACAGGTATTCCGTAATCATTGCTATACAGCATCTGGTGGCCAGGGGTACATGGGGGTTTTGTTGTTCTTGGAAACCTGGAACTATTAGTCATGTCTTAATCCTGAGCCATAAATTTACACTCATTTGAGAGATAAGCAAATTTGGCAGAAAGACTGAGTCAAAAATCTTGGTCTTGACCTCTGAAATAGGATTAGTGAACAAAGTAAATCATAAATTATTTGTTATTTTGATCACAGAAGCTGGAGTGTTGCCAATAAAGGAATCTTTAAAAATTATTTATTATCTCACATACTTTAAATTATTCATTATTGGTCATTTAGACTCCAAATACTGTTACAGATTAAAAAGTAAAACAAAAAAAAATCTTTCTAGTATAGAACATTGCAGTTTTATTTAATGAAAAAAATATTATTTTACTCTTTTTACTTTACTAGAAGAAAATATTCCACTGAATAATTGATGCTTCTGAAATGAAGTTTGTATTTTATGATACTAGAATAGCTTTCATTATCTAAATGAATGTTAGCCTTGAATATTAACTATTTTCAGATAAAAAATATTTGAACCTAAGAGAGGTCAGCCAACTTGATCATTCTCAGGTAAAGTTCAGACCACGAATTATACAGAACCACAGATAATTGCAGATGATGAAACTAATCACAATATGCAAATCAGCAGTGATTAACAACCATATGTAGGTTTTCTCATGGTTTTGTTCAAATGAAATAGGATATTAAAACTGGAAACTTATTTATGTAATTTAGGATGATAACTACATCATTATACTTTCACATTTTTAAAAAGAACTGAGACATGTAGTCAATTGTGATTTTGTAAACTTTCTATTTTGTATAAATTAAAATAAAAATAAATTATTTTTGATGACAGAGGGGTGAAATAAAAACATTGTGTCCCCTAGTATTGCATATTCTGGATCTAAAGTTCTTGCTTCTAAAATGTATGCTTGGTTCAAAATGATAAAAATAGCCTCCATAGTGCTGATTTATACTTCTAAAACTTCTTTCTGAAGATTCAACAGCAGGTCCTTGTTATCCGAGGATAATGAGAAACAGAAAAAAGGCCATTTAAGGTCAATCCACTTAAATGGGGACCAGAATTTCATAACATAATGAAAAAAAGCTTTGGGACTTTATTGTGAAAAAAATTAACTGAAAATTATGAAAATAAGTTTATTTTAGCATATATTTATCAAAATTTAGGTGATCATTGTGACTATGGCAAGCTCTTAGAATGAGCAGTGCAAAAGTCAAGTGTTAATTATTTTGAAAGGAGGAAATTTTTCATATAAAATTAGGTGATTCTACATTTCGGTACTTTTTATATCACAATTGACATTTACATCACAGCATAAAGATGACCAGTATTACAAAGGTATTCAAGGTCTTGGTCATTTTCTTTTGGAACCTTGTAGATTCTTAAATACTAAAATCATTCTAGAAAGTTCTATCTTGTCACCAACGTTCATCTTGTAACTTAAGAGTTTTCTCTTAAGTGATTGTTTCCTAATCAGATTGTTCAGTCCCCACTTGCCATTGTTTTACCTGTTATTGGGGAAATTATCTAATGCCATTTTGATTAGCTTAATAAATTCTGTATTTGGGGAAAGTTTTGTGGTGCTACTCTGCAGTGGACATACATCTGTGGGAGATACGAGACAGGCAGTTCCAGAGGGAATAGGGTTAGAGGCTGACTTTGAACAAGGATGGATTTTTGAGGGGGGACTCAAGCCAAAAAATGGCTATTAGGAAATGTTTGAGTATTCTGAAGGTGTACTTCCCTGAACAAGCTCATCACTTGAAGGGATTCGGGTCATGAATGCTCTGATAACAAGGGCTCCTTGGCCTATGCGTATGAATGCATTGCAGTGTGCACTATGAAAAAGAAATTCGGTTGGGTGCAGTGGCTAACGCTTGTAATCCCAGCACTTTGGGAGGCCAGAGCTGGTGGATCACCTGAGGCCAGGAGTTCAAGACCAGCCTGACCAACATGGAGAAACCCCATCTCTATTAAAAATACAAAATTAGCTGGGCATGGTGGCTAATGCCTGTAATCCCAGCTACTAGGGAGGCTGAGGCAGGAGAATCACTTGAACCCGGGAGGCGGAGGTTGAGGTGAGCCAAGATCACGCCATTGCACTCCAGCCTGGGCAACAAAAGCGAAACTTCGTCTCAAAAAAAAAGAAGGGACTCATGGGTCAGGGAGATCCCAGTTCTAGCCTCGGTTCTGCCAGTGAGTAGCTGTATAATCATGGATGAATCACTTCCTTTTGGCATAAATTTACTTATCTATGAAAAGAAAAGGTTTAGCTAAGGTCCCTTCTACTCATAATACTCTGTGATTCTAAGTTGGATATTTTGAGCTGGGGAAGAGCTGTATCATTCTGTTTGCATAATTCTTAGAGCTCAGCAAATATCAACAACTCCTCCTTTTAGTTTATTTGCACTATATATATATGTGCATTTTAGATTTCAGTAGCTTCATCCATATGTAATTATGTTCTTAGTAAAGTTGTAATCAGCACTTTGGTACAATTTTCAGTTCTGCTCTTTTCACCAGTCTTATCTCATAAGTGTTTGCATATATATTGTAACCTTAACATCTTTCTCTGTTCACACTTATCTTTTCTAACAGCTGGTATCCCTTTGAGTAAATGTATTTTATTAAGTATATTAAAACATTATACTTATACCGAAATATATGAAAACGTACTGATACACATCTTAACCTCTGGGCAACTGAGCATCTCCATACTTCAGAGATTTTTGTGTGTGTTTTTTTGGGCCATGTTACCCTAGACATTTTTATAGATAAGACAATTTTTTAAAAAGAGCTCCTCACACTTGTAGCTCAGTTCTGTGTACATTTCAGTGCACAAATGATTTTTTGCCGCTGCTGTAAACAGGAAGAAACAAACTAAGGCAAAGAGCCCAGCTAAGTGAAACAGAGAGGAACAAAAGAAAATTAGAACTTGGCTTTTGCTGCTGCCAAGCTGGGCAAATAGGGATCCCAGGGAGCCTGGTGTTAAATCACAAAGGAAGCAGGGAACCAGGCAGAAATCCCAGTGGGGTCTGAACTTGGCATCTTCAGAGGCTTGGCTGCCCCTGCCACACTCTAGGCTGGTGACCTTTGGCTTCTGACGTTGCACTGGTCAGACCAATCAGTCGCCAGAGAACTAAGCCATCAGTCATCCCCAGAAGAGGAGACAGTCCAGCTCACCGCCTCACCACCTCGAAGCATCCGCAAACTGAATTAGCTAATGCTACATTATTAGACATTTCTGCACTTTTCATTTATATTCAGGAGCTTGGGCATTTTCAATGTGTCCTTGGGGGAAAATAGTTTGTTCAACCATCATAATTAGATTTGCTACCTCTTATCCAGATAAAGAAAGCGTAATTGACACTTTCCCCTTCTACTGGGGGTATCATTGCTGCTTCTACATATGTGGGTGAACTATTTGCAATGCTTATTTCTCATGGCTTACCCCAGGACTAAGGCAGTTATTGGGCAAGAAAGGGAACTATGCATTGCTGAAAGTGGGAGTAGCTTGTGATAACCAAAATGCGTGACTGAGGCAAAAGTCTCAATCGATCAAAATTTATTAAGCCAGCTTAAAGGCACATCCAGAGAAAAAACATAAGCCACAGACACATCTATGGCTATTATTCCAAAGAAGTTTTCAGGAGGTTTAGTATTTATACCTTTCCTTAAAGGGGGAAGGCATTGTATAAAAAGGGGCAGGTAGGTGGTGAGGCAAATTTTCCTTTTTTTTTTAAATAGAGACAGACTCTCCACTCTGTCATTGAGGCTGGAGTGCCATGGTGCGATCTTGGCTCACTGCAATCTCCCTTCCCAGATTGAAGCAATCCGTCTGCCTCAGCACAAGTGTGCACTACCACGACCAGCTAATTTTTATATTTTTAGTAGAGATGGGGGTTTTCCCATGTTTGCCAGGCATATCTCAAACTGCTGACCTCAGGTGATCCACCTGCCTCAGCCTCCCAAGTGCTGAGATTACAGGCATGAACCCTCTCACCTGGCCAGATTTTACATTCTTCTGAAACTTTATTTAGTGCCCAGTAAATCTGCATTTTGCGTAAGGTAAGGTGCATGTTCGAAGAGAAAAACGGGAGTAAGGGAAGAATCAATTATGTAGAATCTCTGGGTCGGTGCAGGAATGATTGATCTCATCTTGTCTTTGTTCTGTACCAGGGAAGATAAGCTTGTAATTGACATTATCAGCGCGGAATGGAATAGACTTGAGTTTTAAGAGCTAAATTTAGATTGTAGACATAAAGTTACCATTGACATGTCCTTGTTTATGGGAGGGCAGCAAAAAGTTTACTTACCCATGGGGGCAGTCCTTCCTGGATGCCTGAGGCCTTCTACCTTTTGGTGGGGATCTGGATGATGCTAGTAACAGCTCTTCATTTGAAAGAAGGGTTGCAAGACTCAGCCTCCAGGCCTTATCTTTTGTTTTTTGCATAAGGAGTTTGGGGTCCTGAGATTTTTTTCCCCCCCTTTACACTTGGTTGTTTGCAATAGGTAATGGCAAAGCCTGGTTAAAGTGGATTCGATCAAAACAATTTTAGTCATGATTTGAATTACCAAGTAGGAAAAATCTAGAAGATTCTAGAAATTGTGGGTCAGTTTCAAATCCTCCTGTGCTAGGTGATATGAAAGTGAGAAATATTGATAAAGTAGGAGACAGTTCGGTATTTCCAGAGAATAAATGCAGACCAATTCATTCCATTTCATTTATGTATATATTTCTTGGCTTTGGAAGTTACATCCTGTGATTTTTAAAACTTTTTCTCCTCCAGATTCTGGCTACATTGGAGATTGATTCCTTTCTAAAACAGAAGGAGCAGCCCATGAGGAGATGGTGGATGCGTATTGAGTTTTGACTAGCAGAATAAAAGGTAATTATTGATGATTTCAGAATTTATTTGCAGTATTATGTGGAGTTCAGCTGCAGTAGCAGCAAAGAAAAAAACTGAGAGTTTTAGACATTTTCTCTTATAATAACAACTGGTACCATTCTCATTTCGCTGTGTGAGATGGATTTTTTTTTTTTTTGAAACAAAACTTAAAATGTTCTTCTTAAAAGTAAGCCTTTCCAGGTAGGTGTCCCTGAGATTAAGGTGTTACCGTCAAAGCAGTTGGTTCCTTTTCTTGGACCACATTCCTGGGCCTGATTCCCAGCTTGCTCTGTGTGACAGCCTCACATTTATAGGGAATATGAAAGAGTTTCCAAGATAGAGGTTACAGGAAGACTGCTAAAGTGTAGGACTCATTTTAATCACAGGTTCCTTGCTTGTCCATTCTGAAAGTATCAGTTTATTTTTCCCTTCTACTTCAAGTTGCTCTGCTTAGTGATTGGATTTATAGTTAAAATTAAACCATATTTAAATTCATATTGATCTACTTTGTGAGGCAAATTGGTCCTAGGGCCAACGGGTAGAGGATGCAAAGAAACAGATTTGAAGACAGCATAAGGAGGATTTTTTGAGCATCCAACTGACTAATGATTGGGTTCCCTGGCCTGGAGGAAGCTCTCCATTGATGGAGATATTTGATTGTAAACCAAAACTAAAATTCTAAGCCAAGTGACTGAATGGAACCTCCTCTCGGCCATGGGACCCAGCAAAACCTGAAAAGTTAGTTCAGATCGTGATGGTAAGGTGAATGTTTGAAGAGAAAAAAGGGAGTAAAGGAGAAGTCAGTCCGGGGTCAGGCATGCCTCATTATACTCTCCACCCTTTGGAGTTCAGGCATGCAACTGACCGGCATTAGCTTTTCGAAAGAAGATATACACATGGCCAACAGACATGTAAAAAAATGCTCAACATCACTAATCATTAGAGAAATGCAAATCGAAACCACAATGAGATGCCATCTCACACCAGTCGGAATGGCTGTTACTAAAAAGTCAGAAAATAATAGATGTTTGTGAGGTTGTGGAGGAAAGGGAATGCTTATACACTGTTGGTGGGAGTGTAAATTAGTTCATTGTGCAAAGCAGTGTGGCAATTCCTTAAAGAACTTTAAACAGAATTACCATTTGACCCAGCAATTCCATTCCTGGGTATGTACCCAAAGGTATATAAATTGTTCTGCCATAAAGGCACATGTACACGTATGTTCGTCGCACCACCATTCACAGTAGCAAGACTTGGAATCAACCTAAATGCCCATCAGTGGTAGTACAGGGGGTAAAGAAAATGTGGTGCATATACACTATGGAATACTACACAGACATAAGAAAGAACAGGATCGTGTCCTTTGCAGCAACATGGATAGAGCTGGAGGCCATTATCCTTAGCAAACTAACACAGGAACAGAAACCAAACACTGCGTGTTGTCACGTATACGTGGAAGCTAAACAATGAGAACACCTGGATGCTAGGAGGGGAACAACACATAGTGGGACCCACTTGAGAGTAGAGGCTGGAGGAGAGAGAAGATCAGAAAAAATACCTATTGGCTACTATGCTTACGACCTGGGTGATGAGATTATCTGTACACCAAACCCCTGCGACGCAGTTTACCTACATAATAAACCTGCACATGTAATATCCCTGAACCTACAATGAAAGTTTAAAAAAAACAACATAGAGATCCTAAGACTGCCAGAACAAGGCTCTTTGTAGCAATAAGATACCAAATTCTAACCTGACTCTAGTATATCATCATATGGCAGGTAACAGGCACTGAAAAGAAATCACAGTATTTACTGCAAAATGTATTTCCTTCTTTTCTGTTTTTTTTTTTTTTTTTTTGAGATGGAGTCTTGCTCTGTCACCCAGGCTGGAGTGCAGTGGCGTGATCTCAGCTCACTGCAGCCTCAGCCTCCCAGGTTGAAACGATTCTCCCATCTCAACTTCCCAAGTAGCTGGGATTACAGGTGCCTGCCACCATGCCCAGCTGATTTTTGTATTTTTAGTAGAGATGGGGTTTCACCACGTGGGCCAGGCTGGTCTCAAACTCCTGACCTGGTGATCCACCACCTTGGCCTCTCAAAGTGCTGGGATTACAGGTGTGAGCCACCACGCCCAGCCTATTTCTTTGCCATATTTTGAAACGGCCTTGTAAACCTTTTTTTTTTTTTCAGATAAATTTACATTCTATAGAGAATCCCTTTCCCTTTTCAGGTCTTTTCCTGATACTGAAGAGATTGGCTGAGAGTCTAACACCTTTTAAGGGTCTGAATAGGAAACATTTGCCATCTATTGCCTTTGGGGGTAGCCACCTAAGAGACTTCATCTATGTAATAAGAACCTTGACCTCTACAACCCCCATCTTAACCCAGACACTCCTTTCTATTTATTCCAGGTCTTTAGATAATAACATAACTCTTTCAACCAATTTCCAGACAGAAAATCTTTGAATTCACCTATGATCTATCAGCCCCCACCCTCTAGTCATCCCTCCTTTCTGGATCGAACCAATGTATACCTCACATGTATTGACTGATGTCTTATGTCTCTGTAAAGTACATAAAAACAAGCTGTAACCCAGCCACCTTGGACACGTGTTCTCAAGACCTCTTGAGACTGTGTCACAGGTCATGATCCATAACCTTGGCAAAATATACTTCTAAATTGTTTGAGACCCATCTCAGATACTTTTCGGTTCACGCTATAGCACCTGTGTGTTTGTCTGACAAGGATGTTGCTGCAGAAGAGCCTCCTGAACTGGGCTTGGTCAAACTGCATCTTCCTGGGTCTGTTTTAACCAAAAAGAATTCTGTAATTTCTCTACTGATGGCCCAAAGGAAGCATAGTTTTTTGTTTTGTTTTGTTGTGTTTTTTTGGCTTTTTGTTTTCATACATTAACAAAAATTATGCAAAGATGTTCAACTCAATTATTCACTTGTAATTTCTGATGCTTCTGTCATGCTTTGGGGTGACTTTCATGAAATGCTTATTCTCAAGCATATTTCCTGACCAGCATGCCCTTATTCCTCATGAGGTTAGAGGGGCTATTCAGAGTGAGGATGGTTTTGTGGTTTCATGATGAAATGCAGTGCAGAGGGGTTCTCTGGGGCAGCTGCGGAGCCCAGAGTGCATGGAGAGTGAGGGCCTGGCACAGGCTGTGTTTGCATCCCAGGGAACCTCTTAGTGCAGGTGAATCAGGGTAAATGACAATGAAAATCTACCTGAGGGAGAAGATGTGATGAATATGTGCAAAGCAAGCGTGTGTGTTGCTAGATTGGGAGGGAGAAGCTTGCTATAAGTTGATTATAATAAGCCTGTGTAAACCAAAAATGAGATTCTAAGCCCCTCAGCCATCTGAATGAACCCCTCCTCTTGGCAAAGGGCATTCCAAAATTAACCTGAATAACTAGTTCAGGCCATGATATGGGAAGGGGGATCAGGCATGCCTCATGATACCCTCCTCCTTTTTGGAATTCAGACCCAGCTGACCAGCATTAAGATCAACACAGAACTTAAGACTGACAGAACAGACTCTTTAAGTTCTAATAAGAAACATGTACAATGTTTTCTGACCTGCATACCAAAACCCTGGTCTCCACAACCCCTTATCTTAACCAGACATTCCTTCCTATTGATTCTAAGTCTTCAGACAATCATTCAACTCTTTCAGCCAATTTCCAGTAAGAAAATCTTTGATTCATCTATGACCTGGAAGCCCTCATCCCCTCTCCCACCTTCCAGTTGTCCCACCTTTCCAAACCAAACCAGTGTACATCTTACAGGTATTGACTGATGCCTTTTGGCTTTCTAAAATCTGTAAAGCCAAGTTGTAGCCCAATCACCTTGGGCACATAGTCTCAGGATCCCCTGAGGCTTTCTCATGGGCTATTGGTCATTCATTTGGCTCAGAATAAATCTCTTCCAATGTCACAGAGTCTGACTTAGAATCTTAGCACCACCTTTGGACTCACCTGTTCCACTACCTTTGAGCCCTTCATTTCTGCCTCCCTTGGCCAGTTCTCCCCATGAATAGTCATTCAACGTGAGGTTTTTTCGAGAATATCTGAATGTCGTATAACCATTCCTGTAGCTAACATACACTTGAACCTAGAAAGGCATATCTGAATTGTAACACAATTTTTTTACTCCTCTTTCCTCACCAAGCCTGTCTAATTCCGGAAAAAGTGTTTCTCCTTCTTCCTTGTAAATGCAACATCATTTTGTCCTTTGCATGTTTCATTGGTTTGATTTCTTTTATTAATTATGCATGTAAAGGTTAGCTCCTCACTGATCACTAGACAATAAGCTCCAGGAGGAAAAGGATTTCTTTTTTTTATTTTGCTGGCCAACAAAGCAAGATCCCTGTCTTTATTGTTAAAGAAAGAAAAATTTCCAGCCTTTATTTTTTATTTATTTTTATTTTTTTAATGAGAGGAAAAAAGAAGAAAGAAAAAGTGGGAGAGAGAACAGAATTCTTACTCTATAGCTCAGGCTGGAATGCAATCTTAAAAAGGTACTAAAAACCTCTTTTATGCCATCAGTTGTATTTAACAACAGAGACAGGAAGGAATAAGGGAAGAAAATAACAAACAGACAGTCAACCAATATTTCATTTAAATCTGTAAGATACTATGCAAATGATAAAGAGTAATTCACTTCCTATTATAATTTTCAGAATGGGTATAATATAAATTAACAATGCGATGTCAAAATCTCCCGCTATTATTGTGCGGGAGTCCAAATCTCTTTGTAAGTCAATAAAAACTTGTCTTATATATCTGGGTCCTCCTTTATTAGGTACGTATATATTTATAATCTTTAACTCCTATTGTTACGTTGATCCTTTTAGCATTATGTAATGTCCTTCTTTGTTTCTTTTAGTCTTTATTACTATTAAAGTCTATTTTATCAGAGACAAGAGTTACAGCTCCAGTTTTTTTTTGTTTTTTTTTTTTAATTGCATTTTAGGTTTTGGGGTACATGTGAAGAACATACAATATTGTTGCATAGGTACACACGTGGCAGTGTGCTTTGTTGCCTTCCTCCCCTTCACCTATATCTGGCATTTCTCCCCATGCTATCTCCCCCCAACTCCC
>CAUYQU010038686.1:0-12021 GCA_963574635.1 Cheracebus regulus
ATGCGCCTGTAGTCCCAGCTATTTAAGAAGCTGAGGCAGGAGAATCGCTTGAACCCGGAAGGCGGAGGTTGTAGTGAGCAGAGATTGCCTCACTGCACTCCAGCCTGGGCGACAAAGTGAGACTCCATCTAAAAAAAAAAAGTAGCAGCAGCAGCAGCAGCTGGGAAGTTGTTAATTTGGTGTAACCTGAAGTGGAATCTGCTAGGATGTGTTGCAGCTGTTCATGGTAAAAAAAATCTATGAAGCAGAAAATGGCTTTTGGAGCAAATTTAGAAAATGGGTGAAAATGTAAGATATTTACAACCTATGATTATTAATTGTAAATTCATCAGGTACTTTGTGGAAAATATTTAAATCTATGATGTGTTATTGAATCAGTAGTATCAAAAGTTAATTTTATGAGCTCTTCTGGACTTTTAACCATTGCCCATTTGGTAAACATTTTTTCAGAAATAAAGTAAATATCCTGTCAGATCAGCATTAACATATAAACATTTGAATCAGTTTTGATAAGGAACATTAACTTTGAATTCCAATAAAGTGAATTATTCCCAAAATGTATTTTTTGCATTACTAAGCTGGTATTACAAAAGATACTCATTCACATCATATTTTGAATTTTATTAATAAAAATCTTTAGAAGCTTGTTTTCTTTCTTTACGTAAATACCTGTATCCTTCATATATACTTGATTTTGCTTTCTGGCCTGCAGCGACTAGAATATTGACTATCTGTGCCTTTACAGAAAATGTTTGCCAACCTCTGTTGTATAGTCTCAATTTGTAATACTGTTGTGATGGTTAGCTTTGTAAGTCAACTTGGCAAGGCTATAGCCCCGTTATTCAATCAAGCACCAAATTTCACCATCTCACAGGTGTTGCTGTGAAGTACTTTGTAGATGTGATTAATATCTACCATCCATTGAATTTAATTAAGGAAGATTATTCTCAATAAATTGGGTGGTCCTGATTCAATTAGTTGACAAACCTGATGAATAAAACTGAGGTTCCTTTAAAGAAATTCCTCCTGAGGACATCTCCTGCCTGTGAGTTTCCAGATTGCTCTTCCTGATAGCCCCACAGTCATATTAGCCAATCCCCAATCTCTCTCTCTCGTACATACATATATATTTTCTTTCTTTATTCATGACTCTCAAGTTTGCCAACCTCTGTTGTATAGTCTCAATTTGTAATGCTGTTGTGATGTCTAGTTTTGTGAGTCAACTTGGCAAGCCTGCAGCCCAGTTACTCAATCAAACACCAAGCTTCACCATCTCACAGGTGTTGCTGTGACGTACTTTGTAGATGAGATTAACATCTACCATCCGTTGAATTTAATTAAGGAAGATTATCCTCACATACATATATAATCTCCTATATTCTGGTCATCTGGTGGAATCCTAATACCACTGCTCTCTGTACAAGACATTATTACCTAATTTGTGCTGCTAGAAAACAGAAAATAACTGCATATAAAACAAAATCAACATTTTTTGTTGCTCCTGATTGGCTGTGATATTGCCTAATCTATCTTAATGACTCTCTAGTGTAAGGCAGAAAGGGGTAGAGTCATGAATAAAGAAAGAAAATTCAGGAATAGTTAAATTCGGCCTTATCACTGTGGATCAGAATATTTTTTTATGGATAGAATCTGTTCCCAGAGCAAAAATAAGATTTTTCGAGGCAGTGTCTCCATTAGCATAATGGTAGGGCTCTTTTCCTGGGGCCCACTGTTGCTGGCTGTGACAGCACCCTTCACCTTGCAGTGATGTTGGTAAATAGCGTATTTATGTATTTTCAGAGCAGAGCATCAGATTTTCCAACGGGTCTAATCTATAGCACCAAAACAATGGAAAGCTGTAAATGATCCACCTCCAGGTAAATATTTACGATTTCAGGTCACCTGCCGTGTACATTGTCTTCTCTTACCCCCTCAATAATCATATGAAGTAGGTACTAGTATCCCATTTCACAGATAAGAAAACTGAAGCTTAGAAAAATGAAGTTTTTTGTCCCCGTCTGAATTAGAACCCAGATCTGACACCAAAGCTCCTGCTGAGGGGAGTTAAGGAGATGGTTTGTTCCCTGTCCCTCGGCATTGGGAATCAGGAAATTCTCTACACTTGCGGTGGTGGTCTGGGGAGCCCCAGGTGGGGCCTGACCTCTGCCCCCTCGCCTGGGGAGGAGGCAAGGTGGGAGTGGTCCCCAAGCTTTGCGTTGGATGGGGTGTCCTAGCCTACAGAGCACCAGCCTTCTACTGTGCTCCTGCCCAGGGGGAGGGAGGAGGGAGCAGGGAGCCCCGGGGGGGGGGGGCAGGAGAGGGCGGGCCCTGAGAGGAGTTTGAAAAGAGGAAGGAAGTGGGGCCCTGCAGCGCCCAGCCACCCCCTGCCGGCTTCCCCACGGGAGGACGCGAGGCCCCGGCCCAGCCATGGGCCCCTGGCGCAAAACTGACAAGGAGCGGCACGGCGTGGGTAGGTTCAGGCGCCCGGGCGCGGCAGGGAGCGGGACAGGTGGCCTGGAGAGCCGCGCGCAGCAAGATGCTCTGGGGCCGGCGGTGCAGGGCGGGTAGAGCGCGCTGCCTGCGGGTCAGAGGGCGCAGCCTGCGGCGGGGCCCTGGGGCGGGAAAGCCGAGGCTCTGGGGGAGGACGGCGGGACCCCGCCCCGCAGGCTAAGCACAGCCCGCGCCTTCGCCGCCTGTGCCCTCGCCTGCTGAGGGAACCTTAGGCATTTCTGACGTAGTGTCAAGACCAGCGCTTGACAACTCGGCTCTTTGCGCCAGGCTCAGTGTCCGCAGGAGTGCGCGCCCCAACTCGTCCCGTGGGAGACTTGGCCTTACAGAGGGAGCTCCAGTCTCCTGTGGCTCAGCCTTGGCCCGCACACCGTGTATAGGTCCACCCGCTCCAAAGCGACACCCATCTGCCTGCTTCCCCTGCCTGTTCCTCCTGGGTCAGGTGACTCCTGATTTGGCAGGGCATCCAGAGGGCAGCTCAAGTTTGGGGAATGGGGCTGGACGGTGGGGTTCTCTGCTCAGCCCCCAAGAGCCCCTGGGGGAAAAAGATTCCCACCAGGTCATCTGAGGGTAACCAAGAAACTAGCTTTGTCAGCCTCAGCCATCTAAACTCCCAGAGGCCTCTGCCTGGAGCTCAGGGGCGGAAGTGGCGGCTGGGGGAAGGGAGGCCTCAGGTGCTGTCACTCTCTCTGAGTGGCATCCGTGGTGCAATCTCCATGGACTCACTGTGGTTTTCAAACTTAGATATCAATTTAAAAAATCACTCTAGAACTTCCTACACAGGCAGATACCAGGCACCATCTCGGAGATAAAGATTTAGCAGGTGAGGCATTAGAAGACCCAAGTGCGGAGAGGGATTGGATGCACGGGGTCCCCAGGCCACTGTTTGAGAAACACTGCCCTGAAGACATCAGCAGTTATCCACTCACTCACTGGGCACCCAGCACTGTAGGGGCATTTTAATATGAATGGTCCTCATCAGAGAACAAGTAATAGTTCATATCCTCAAGGGGCAGTTACAAAGTAAGGAAGGATACAACTTCTGCCTTTGAGGAGTTATGTGTAAGGCTAGAGGCTTGAACTGGGACGTCAGAACTGAGTTCAAATTGAGGCCTGTTTCCTTGTCTATAAAGTGGGAGTATTAATAATAATGCAGGTCTCATGGGACTCATGAGGATTGAATGGCGTTGTGCATGGAAAGCACTTAGTGTGCAGGCCAATGAGAATTAGTGATTGAGGGTAAGGGGCTTACCTAGTAGCTTCAGAATCAACAGACACCAGCACCAAGAAGCACCCTAATGCCAGATTCAGGACAGTTATGCCTTGTGCATCTGTAGTAGTTTATGGTTTGCAAGACCAAATGTCATGAAGTCTCTGACGTCAGAACACTCATGCAAAGCAGTGTATTATTCCCACTTTGCAGATGAAGTAACCCAGTTTACATCACGTGGAAGCTGTGGAGCTGGGACTTAAATTCATTTGTCTTCAGACCATAGGCCCTTTTCATTGGCACCAGAAAAACATCTAGCAGGGGAACATCATGGGTAAAGGCAGGGAACTGGCACCCCTGCAGTGTGTGGGTCAAACAATAAGTAGTCTGTTTTGGTTTTAATATTGTTTGTAGTGAAAAAAAAAAATTGCAGAGGTAGATTACCGCTAGATTGTGAAGGGCTTTGGGTGCCAAGCTTCAAAGTTTGGATTTCCTTCTGTGAGCGCTGGAAGTTTTAAGTAGTGTCATCTGGAAGAAGTTAAATAAGTAATTAAGATAGGAGTGGAGATTGGACTTAGAATGGAAGGAAAATGGGTAACAGTTTTACCTGTCTACTGCCTGCCTGGTTAGTTAATGTAGCAGGAGATTGCTTATAATCAACATTGCCTGTTAACCTTTACTAGATTAATCCACTCTGTCTGAGGCTCTTATCAGTGAGGAGAGCTATCTCCTTGCAGGAGAGAGGGTAGAGTAGAAAAGGAGGTGGAAAGAGAAACTAACAGTATCAGTTAGGGTTAAGTGTGACTAAGGGTGACAGAAAACCTCCAAAATTGTGGCCTAACCAAGCTGTAAGTTTATTTCTGTCTCACACAGAAAGCTCAGAAATAGTCTGTGAAGAGATTGTAAGGCAGCTCATTCTATGTCTCATGCTGTATCCTTGGGATGTGACTTCTGCCTCCTAAACCACACAGGCTGCTTAAGCTTTGGTGATCAGGTCCACCTTCCAGCCAGCAAAAAGGATGCGGAGAGCAAGATCATGGGTTTTCCCTTTAAGGACATTTACCTGAAGGCACACTTGACATTTCTTCTTACATCCTATTGGTTAAAATGCAATCACATGATTGAGTATAGCTGCAAGGGAAGCTAGAAAATGTAGTCTGTAATGTAGGCAGCCACATACCCAGCTAAAAATTAGGAGTTCTATTCCTAAGGAAGGAGGGGAGGGAGAATATTGAGGATGATGTATTAGTTTGCCAGGGCTGCCATAGCAAAATACCACAGACTGGGTGGCTTAAACATCAAAAATGTTTTTTTCTCATAGCTCTTGAGGCTGGAAGTTCAAGATCAAACTGCCAGCAGGGTTGGTTTCTCCTGTGGCCTGTCTCCTTGGTTTGCACATGGCAGTCTTGCTGCCTCTCCATTCTTTCTGTGCAGGCACACCCTTGTGGTCTCTTCCTCTTCTCATAAGGACACCAGTCATATTGGATTAGCACCCCTCTGTAAAGGCCTCATTTTAACTTAATCATCCCTTTAGCTCCAAATATGCGCTTATCTCCAAATAGGAGTACATTCTAAGATGCTGATGACTGGGACTTCAGCCTAAGAATTTTGGTGGGGACACAAGCTTGTGACAAAAAAATCTGTGGTCTTTGGCATGGCATTTTGGGACTATAAAGAGGGCTTCAAGGCAGGAGTCCTGAGATAAAGGGTGAGGGTAGAAAAGAGGTTTGATCACTCCGAATCTGAGCCTGCCAAGCAGATTTGTGTGGAACTCTAGTTATGCTTGTATGGGAGGGAAAAGGCTCTTTCTGCTTTCGTATCTTGGGTTCTCTGTAAATTAGACTAACAAAAGACTGATGAACAAGAGAAAACAAGTTTCTTAGCATGTACATCCTGCTTACAGATGGAGTACTCAAAGAGTTGGTTTGAACTTGAGCTTATACAGCATCTTAGAAAAGGTATAATAAAGGTTTAGAGAAGTAGCAAGGCAAAAGAGGGTTTTAGGCTTCCAAGGGGAACAAACTGTAGGAAGGGAGATATATGGTGGAATCTAATGGAAGATAAAGGGTTATTTGTGCAGGTCCATCTTGGAACCAACTTTCTGTCTTCTTCATGGCCATAAAACTTCCCTGGGAGGGAGGATTTATGACAGTCCTTATTTCTTATGAGTTTCTGCAAATAAAAGAATATCCAGGAAAGCTGCTCTCTGTACCTGTTGATTCTTATTTGCATCTAGTTCAAAATAATCATTATGCCAAAGTGGCATATTTTGGAGTGGCATATTTTGATCAGAAACCTGTTCTCTATGCAGCTGGTCTCTCTTTGAGTTTATACCCAAGTGTGGTGTTGGGGGGTATTTGTTGGTTTCTTCTGAGGGCTGTAAGAGAGAATCTGTCCCAAGTCTGTTCCCCAGCTGCCAGTGGTTTGCTGGCAATCCTCGGCATTCCTTGGCTCACAGAAACATCACCTTGATCTCTGCCTCCATCTTCATGTGGTATTCTCATTGTGTGCATGTCTGTCTCCACATTTCTCCTTTTAAAAAGGACATCCAGTCATATTGGATTAGTGCCCACCCTAGTGACTTCATTTAAATGTGATTACTTCTGTAAAGGCTATCTCCAAATAAGACCACATTTTGAGGTACTGGGAGATGGGACTACAACATCTAGTTTTTTTGTTTTTTTTTTTTTTCTTTTTGGAGAGGGTGGGCACAAATCAAACCATAGCAGGCTCTGCAGAAGCAGAAAAGGAATCTTTTTCACATCTTGGTTGGGGAATATGGAGGAATCCATAACCATCCCATGGTTCAGGGATGTGGGTGATGCTCTCACAGCCCAGGACCCTGGACAGAGCTGATCCATGCAGTCTGACAGACTTGGAGTGGGCAATGTTTGCTGACGTCATTTGCAGCGTGGATTTTTGTTGCAGGAAACAAAATCTAGTCAAACCAGTTGAATGACAATGTGTGTGGTGTGTATCTGTGGGAGAGCAGGGGGAAGTGGTGTATTTTAGGGTCAGAAGAATCACATGGAAATCCAGGAAACAGGAGGAGCCAGGCCTCGGAAAGGGCTTGATCTGGGGCTGCCCTGGAAATCTCTGCCTCTCCTCTCACAGCTTCTCAGCTTCTCTGAGCGTGCCGGCTCTGGTCTCCTTTCTCTCCCCACCACCTCCTTCTGATTACATTGCTCCTTCTTGATTCTGATTGTCTGTAACACCACAGTGGTAGCCCCAGCCTGCCTTCTCTGAACAACCTTGCAGTTCAAGCATGCACTTAATCTTCTTTCTGTGTTTATTTGTGCAAAGTCCCAAAAGAAGAGAGTGGTAGCTTGATTTCCCTTTGTAAGAAAGACCACCCAAATCAGAAGTCATTGACAGCCTAAGAGTGGGCCCCACTCTGGTGAGGGTGCTGCTCCTGCCAGGTCCAATTCACTGTGACTATGAGGTGGAGTCACATGGCTTGCTACTCATCTAGCAGGAGCCATAGGTGGGAACTGATTCTTTGAGTAGGAAGCATGAGTGGAACCTGTATCCCAAACACACCCAGGGCAGAACTTCACTACAGAGGACCAGTTATACTGCTCTTATTACCAAATCCAACAGTTGAAGGACTAGAGAGCATCATTGACTCGTTAATGTGTCCATTTATTCATTCATTCATTCTTCATTAACTGCTGAAATATTTGTTGGGCCCGTGTGCCAGGCATTATGCTAGTCACTGAGATTACTAGAATTAGGCCAATATGGCCCCTATTCTGAGGTCTATAGTCTAGTAGGGAAGATGAAAAAGAACTTGATGAATAAACCAGTAACCATATAATTACAAATTGTGATATGTGCTATTGCAATATGAATGAGAATATTAGGAGTGGTCTTGAATTAGATGATGTGAGAAAGCCTCTAAAGTGCAATGGGGAAAATAATTCCAAAGCAGATGCTTGGAGGGATATTGACATGTGCATCTTTGCTACAGTGGCTGACTGTACCTTTGGACTGGTCCCTAGAAATTAGTCTGGTGAAACAAAAATACATGGATTAGAGATCTAATTCCTTCCTACCACCAGTTCTTAGGTGCTGGGCTTCCTACTTTCAGATGCTTCAGCAACTTGGGGCTGTTTAGGAGTGCCTGCTGGGCTGGCTGTTTGAGTCCATGTGAGGAGATTGTCCTCATCGGTAGTGATATGGGCGCCTCATTAGTCGGTGGACATCTTGCCCCTAACCATGATGTTTGCATTTGAAATGAAGACGACTGTGTTTTCTAAGCTCTGCTTCCTGCTGAATCAGCATCCTATTGCTGCTGTCTTTTGAGAAAGGAAATGTAGTCACCAGACTGCTCTGCTAATTTCTGGACCTTTGGATTTGCTGTTTGTTTTTTTAAAAGCTTACAGGCCTTTAATAGTCAATTACACATGGGTGCCACAGTCTGTGCTCTGCAGCATATGTTCTGCAAATGCAGAATGGGAGTGCTTATCACCACGCAACTCCAGAGGTGTCTGGGTAGAGACACCACAAATGTTCCCTCTAATAGTCACTTTCTCCTTTCTTCCCCCTTCCCTTAATTGGTGTGAACTGAAAAACAGTCAGGCTGTTTGTGAGCTGTTTCAGTCCTATTCTGTTGTTAGTTCTCCTTGGAGAAAGTCATTCCTTGTCCCCCTGCCCCCAGCAGGTCAACTTCTGCTTTGGTTTAAAGTCATAGTGGCAGAAACTGAGGTTGGAGAAGTATGACCACTAAGGTGGGCACTTTCCAGAGCCTTCTCCGTTCATCACTCTAGGGCAGTGGTCTGCAACATTTTCTGCACCAGGGGCTAGTTTGGTGGAAGACAATTTTTCCACAGGCTTGATGAGGAGATGGGGCGGGGCAGGAGGGATGGTTTCAGGATGAAACTGTTCCGCCTCAGATCATCAGGCATTAGTTAGATTTTCATAAGGAGTGCACAACCCAGATCCTTCGCATGCACACTTCCCAATAGGGTTTGTGTTCCTGTGAGAATGTAATGCTGCTTTTGATCTGATAGGCGGAGCTCAGGCAATAATGCTGGATCACCTGCCACTCACCTCCTGCTGTGCAGCTCGGTTCCTAACAGGCCACAGACTGGTAGGGGTCTGTGGCTCGGGGTTTGGGGATTCCTGCTCTAGGGTACTCAGTTCCCCTGACAGCACATGGGCCCTTGGATCACAGCCTAAGCTAAGATGATGGATGGAGACATAGGTGGACAATATGACGTGCACACTGTCACAGCACAGGATCTGAAAGCAGTAATAGGTATTTGTTTGACTGAATTAAATGGTGCAATACCAGACCTAGAGACAGCCTGACTGACATGGTGGGCTGCAGCAGCAGGGCCATCCCAGTGTCAGCTGAACCTTGAGGGTTTGCCTGGAAAGTGGGTTTTTGTGCTGGCTTCCCTGGTGGTGGCAGTCAGGGAAGGACTCAAGTAGAACGAACAGCCAATGCAAAGGTCCTGAGGAGGAAGCCTCTCTGACGTGTGGGAGGCCAGAGTGGCTGCAGTAGAGTAAGTAAGGTGCAGAGCAGAAGGAAATGGATTCTCTGAGAGAGGTCACAGGGAGCAGTGCCTCGTAGGTATTGGGAAGTCTTTGGCTTTTACTCTGAATGGGGGAGCGCTGCAGGGTTTGGAGCAGAATTGTAGAACGATCTGTCTTATGTTTTAAAAGGATGGATCATAGCAGTTTTATGGTGAATTAACCGGGGGAATTAAATGTGGAAGTAGGGGACCAGTTAGGCAGCAACAGCGATAACTCAGGGAAGAGATGGCAGCGGCTCGCAGCAGGAGGGAGCAGTGGAGACAGTGAGATGTGCTTAGATTCGGGATGTATGTGTTGCAGGTCAAGCAAATGGGGGTTTCCTCATTGGAATGGATGTGTGTATGAGAAGGAGAGAGGAGCCACTGGTGACTCTAAGGGTTCTGGTCTGAATAGCTGGAAGAATGAGAACTGCATTAAGGCCTTCCCTGGTAAAAACCTTGATCTAAGTAGTCGTCAGCGTTGGCATAAATCATACCTTGCCTCACCTTTTATAGCATGGTACATTTTTCTTCTAAATTTTACTGAAAGTTCCAGGATACAAGTGCAGCACATGCAGGTTTGTTACATAGGTTTACATGTGCCACGGTGGTTTGTTACACCTATTATCCCCTCATCTAGGTTTTAAGCCCCGTATGCATTAGCTATTTATCCTAGTGTTCTCCCTCCCCTCACCCCCCACCCCCAGACAGGCCCCAGTGTATGATATTCCCTTCCCTGTGGCCGTGTGTTCCCATTGTTCAACTCCCACTTATAAGTGAAAACATGCAGTGTTTGGTTTTCTGTTCTTGTATTAGTTTGCTGAGAATGATGGTTTCTAGCTTCATCTATGTCCCTGCAAAAGACATGAACTCATGCTTTTTTTAATGGCTGCATTGTATTCCATGGTGCATATGTGTCACATTTTCTTTATCCAGTCTATCACTGTGGGCATTTGGATTGGTTCCATGTCTTTGCTATTGTAAACAGTGCTCAGTAAACATATGTGTGCATGTGTTTTTATATTAGAATGATTTCTATTACTTTGTGTATATAGCCAGTAATGGTATTGCTGGGTCAAATGGTATTTCTATTTCTAGATCCTTGAGGAATTGCCACACTGTCTTCCACAATGGTTGAACTAATTTACATTCCCACCAACAGTGTAAAAGTATTCTTATTTCTCCACAGCCTCACCAGCATCTATTGTTTCTTGACTTTTTAATAATCACCATTCTGACTGGCATGAGATGGTATCTCATTGTGGTTTTTATTTGCATTTCTCTAATGATCAGTGATGTTGAGCATTTTTTCATGTTTGTTGGCTGCATAAATGTCTTCTTTTGAGAAGTATCTGTTCATATTCTTTGTCCACTTTTTAATGAGGTTGTTTGTTTTTTCTTGTAAATTTGTTTAAGTTCCTTGTAGATTCTGGATATTAGATCTTTGTCACTTGGGTAGATTGCAAAATTTTTCTTCCATTCTGTAGGTTCCCTGTTCACTCTGATGATCGTTTCTTTTGCTGTGCAGAAACTCTTTAAATAGAGCCCATTTGTCAATTTTGGCTTTTGTTGCAATTGCTTTTAGTGTTTTTGCCATGAAGTCTTTGCCTATGCGTATGTCCTGAATGTTATTGCCTATGTTTTTTTCTAGGGTTTTTATGGTTTGCGGTTTTACATTTAAGTTTTTAATCTATCTTGAGTTAATTTTTGTATAAGATGTAAGGAACTGGTCCAGTTTCAGTTTTCCACATATGGCAGCCAGATTTCCCAGCACTGCTTATTAAATAGAAGATCCTTTTTCCATTGCTTGTTTTTGTCAGGTTTGTTGAAGATCAGATGGTTGTAGTTGTGTGGTGTTATTTCTTTTTTTTTTTTAATTAAAAAAAATATATTTTTTGAAAGAACAAAAAAGAGAAAAGAAGAAGGAAAGGGTGAAAGAAAGAGGAAGAGAAAGAGGAAGAGAGAATGGGATTCTTGTTTTATTGCCCAGGCTAGAATGCAGTCTAAAAATGGGTATTAAAAACCTCTTTTATGCCAATAATTGTGTTTAACAATAGAGACAGGAAGGAATAAGGGATGAAAATAACAAATAAGCAGCCAACCAATATTTTATTTAAACCTGTGAAATGCTATGCAATTGCTGAGGAGTGATTTACTTCCAGTTATGTGGTCACTTTTAAAATAGGTGTAATGTGATACTGAGAAAAATTTATGTTTTGTGGATTTGGGGTGGAAAGTTCTGTAAAATTTTGTTAAGTTTACTTGTTCCAGGTCTGAGTTCAAGTCCTGGATATCCTTGTTAATTTTCTATCTCGTTGATCTGTCTAATACTGACAGTGTAATGTTAAAGTCTCCCACTATCATTGTATGGGAGTCTAAGTCTCTTCGTAAGTCATTAAGAACTTGTCTTATGTATCTGGGTGCTCCTGTATTGGGTATGTATATATTTAGGATCGTTAGCTCTTCTTGTTGCATTGATCCTTTTACCATTATGTAATGTCGTTCTTTGTTTCTTATGGTCTTTGTTGCTTTAAAGTCTGTTTTATCAGAGACGAAAATAGCAGCTTCTGTTTTTTGTTTTTTGTTTTTGTTTTTTTTTGCTCTCCATTTGGTTGGTAAATCTTCCTCCATCCCTCTGTTTTAAGTCTTTGTGTATCCTTGCATGTGAGATGGGTCTAGATACAGCATACCAATGGGTTTTAGCTTTTTATCCAATTTGCCTGTCTGTGTCTTTTGATTGGGGCATTTAGTCCATTTAAATTTAGGATTAATATTGATATATGT
>CAUYQU010038687.1:0-18666 GCA_963574635.1 Cheracebus regulus
CTGGGCAATAAAACAAGAATCCCATTCTCTCTCCCTCTTTCTCTTCCTCTTTCTTTCTCTCTTTCATTCTTTTTTTCTTTCTTTTGCTGTTTCTTTCTTTCTCCTTTTCTCTCTTTTTCTAAAATCTCTTCCTCTTTCTCTTGCATTCTTTAAAAAAAAATAAACGGTATGTTTATATATAAAACATATTCTATTATAAAAGTACACGCACACAATGGGTTCCAGAGCAGTCCATGGCACTACTTGGAGTGATCACACAGCTTTCTGTGAGGGCCTCTGATTTCATTTATATCTGCACTGCCTTTATATAGCCCACATGCATTCTTGCCTTTGTCTAACAAGAGATTCTGCCCACTTCATTCCTCCTAAAGCACAACAAGCATTCCACTCTTTCACCTGTAGCACCCGGGATTATACTGCAGGAATATTCCCTGTGTTGTAGGGGTTTGATTTTTCTATAAAGCACTCCCCAGAAGGATCAGGTTGGTTTTGGTGTCTTCTTGATGGTTCTGTTATTAGTTTCTTCTTGATGGTTCTCAGCCAAGTAGCAAGAAAATTAAACTGACTTGCTATGAAGAATGAGGAGGAGAAAAAAATCAAGGGTATCAAATTCTGGTTCTAGTTTCTTTGGAAGTTATATTTTATTTCTTTAGAGGTAATATTTTAATGTTAGCATTAAAAATTTGTGGTTGGTGGTAGGTGGTAGGCCAGGCATGGTGGCTCACACCTGTAATCCCAGCACTTTGGGAGGCCAAGGTGGGCAGATCACTTGAGGTCAGGAGTTCAAGACCAGCCTGGCCAACATGGTGAAGCCCTGTCTCTATCAGAAATACAAAAAAATTAGCCAAGCATGGGGGCACACACCTGTAATCCCAGCTACTAGGGAGGCTGAGGCACAAGAATCGCTTGAACGCAGGAGGTGGAGGTTGCAGTGAGCCGAGATAGCACCACTGCACTTCAACCTGGGCAATAGAGCAAGACTCCATCTCAAAGAAAAAAAAAAACTGGTGGTATATTTGTTTTGACAGTATTATATAGCCCACAAATCAGTAAAATGATAGCTCATTGGGTTGCTTGCCTGTTTGCTATTACTTTGTTAAATGTATTCTGGATTTTAACAGGTATAGTAACATATAGTATTAAAAAATATTGCCGTGGGTTTTAAGTGATACAACTTTTACAGAAATTAGTAATAAATACAAATTTTTAAATGTATTCATCTGTTGTGTCATTGTCCCCAAGACCACCCCCGGGTTTGATGATTCACTAGAGGGACTCACAGGACTCAACATATAGTTGTATTTATGGCTATTATTTATTATAGCAAAAGTATATGACGTACAATCGCAAAGAGAAAAGGCAAATGGGGTGAAGTCTGGAAGAGACCAGATGCACACTTCCAAGAGCCTTCTACTGGTGGAGTCAGAGGTCATACTTTAACTCCTCCAGCAATTAGTTGTGATGATACGTGTGAAATGTTGACCAGAGAAGCTCATTAGAGATTCAGTGCCCAGGGTTTTTATTGGGGGCTGTTTATATAGGCACTCCTAAAAATTTTGGCACATACCAAAATTCCAGATTCCCAGAAGAAAAGCAGATGTTCAGCATAAACCATATTCTGTTTTATCAGTTTTGAGGATGGCGAGAACTGTCTCAAAGTTCAAGCTCGCATATGCCAGTCAACGACCAATCTTGTGGCTGGGTGTGGTGGCTCACACCTGTAATTCCAGCACTTTGGGAGCCAGAAGCGGGTGGATCACCTGAAGTCAGGAGTTCAAGACCAGCCTGGCCAACATGGCAAAACCCTGTCTCTACTAAAAATATAAAAATTAGCTGGGGATGGTGGCATGCCTCTGGCTGAGGCAGGAGAATCGCTTGAACTGGGAGGCAGAGGTTGCGGTGAGCCAAGATCACTGTATTGCACTCCAGCCTGGGCAACAAGAGCAAAACTCAAAAAAAAAAAAAAAAGCGGGGGACCAATCTTGTAAGCAGGACTTCATAGGGATGAAGTTTCAGGCCTGCTATGTTTACTTTTTCTGGACCTTGTAAACTACATTAATGACCTCTGAAATCCTGAAAAGGATATGCTGAGGAAGCAGCTTTAATTATCCTGACAAAGCTCCAAGAACTGGTAGAAAGTTGAATTCTAGGAGTTCGAGACCAGCATGGCCAACACGGTGAAACCCCATCTCTTCTAAAAACATAAAATTAGCCTGGCATAAAAAAAAAAAAAATGAGTTCATGTCCTTTGCAGGGACATGGATGAAGCTGGAAGCCATCATTCTCAGCAAACTAACAAAGGAACAGAAAACCAAACACCGCATGTTCTCACTCGTAAGTGGGAGTTGAACAATAAGAACACATGGACACAGGAAGAGGAACAACATACACTGGGGCCTGTCAGGGATAGGAGGCAAGGTGAGAGAGCATTAGGACAAATACCTAATGCATGCGGGGTTTAAAACCTAGATGACAGGTTGATAGGTGAAACAAACCACCACGGCACATGTATACCTATGTAACCTGCACATTCAGCACCTGGATCTCAGAAGTTAAATTTTTTTTTAATTATTTTTTTAAAAAAATAAAAATAAAGGTTCAATTAAATTAGCCAGGCATGGTGGCACACACCTGTAAACCCCAGCTACCTGGGAGGCTAAGGCAGGAGAATTGCTTGAACCCAGCAGTCGAAGGTTGCAGTGAGCCGAGATCACACCACTGCATTCCAGCCTGGGCAACAAAGCATGACTTCATCTAAAAAAAAAAAAAAAAGGAAAGTTGAATTCTATACTGCTAAATGTGGGAGAACTGAAATGACAGAATGGTTCCTAGAGAGTTATTTCTATTTGTATCAAAAATCAGTTCTTCACAATTTTATTAATATAATTATTAACCAATGCATACATTCTGAGGAGGAAAAAGAATGAAACTTTGATGTCTGAAAAATTTGGAATGGTCAAGGGAAAAAGGAACTAGCTTCATGGTACAGATGTCCTTGAACCGATTTGAACCTGTCAGCTTCTTTCCCCTGGGTCCTGTTTCTTCTGACCAGGTTGTCCTTTTCCCAGAGGTCTGCATGGCTGCCTCCCTCACCAATCCTTCAGGTTTTTACTCAATGCCACTTTTTCTCAGAGACCTTCCCTGGCTACATTATTTAAAATTGGAAATTTCTTACCTCCACATCCCACACACACTCACACCAGATACTCCCTATGTTCCTCCTTCCAGTAAGCTATCTCCTTTCTACTTTCATATTACTGCTGTGTACTCTTAAATATTTGTCACGACAGTTTTACATTCTAAATGGTCAACTATTTCCTTGTAAGAATAAGGAAACCACAGCACAGAAAATATCTTCAAGATGGTGACTAAGTTGGATGTTCTTATTGTGTATATCTTAATTCCCAGAGCAGCCTTGCCTCTCACTAAGAATGTTTGCCTCGCTCTAAATCACTGTTTTCCTACTTGCTAGCCTGGGTATTTTCCTCCCTTTGATAATGTTTTCCTGTCTGAGGATAAAACAGGAACCTGACAAATCATCTTCTTCTTACAGATTTTTCACGCGAAATGGAAGTAGAGAGTGTACATTTGAAAAAAAGAGAGAGAGAGACAGAATGCTCATCTGCTCATCTCCTTTTAATGCCTAAACCAAACAGTGTTAAAGATGGCTTTAGCATCCTTCAGTATGTTACAGTCATCCACTCTCCAATTATTTTTGCTCACTCATTTTAATTAGCTGTCACTAATCAAATCTGATCATCTTTGTTTCCTTCTTTTTAAAATAAGTGAGGAGTACCTTATCACTGATATGGGTGTGGTTTGGATGTAAAGGTGCTGCTTGTTTAATTGAGGGCAATTACATTCATTAATAAGAAGCTAATGAATTAAAAAACACATTGAATTCTTTTTGGATAAGGGAGTGTTGGATACACAACTCATTAAGAAGCAGCATGGTGGCCAGGTGAGGTGGCTCATGCCTGTAATCTCAGCACTTTGGGAGGCCAAGGTGGGTGGATCACAAGGTCAGGAGTTCAAGACCAGCCTGGCCAACATGGTGAAACCTTGTCTCTACCTAAAATACAAAAAATTAGCTGGGCATGGTAAAGCATGCCTGTAATCCCAGCTACTCAGGAGGCTGAGGCAGGAGAACTGCTTGAACCTGGAAGGTGGAGGTTGCAGTGAGCTGAGATCACCCCACTGCACTCCAATCTGGATGATCTTGGTATGTGCCAAGATCTCTGTCTCAAAATAAATAAATTTATTTATTTAATTAAATTAATTAAATTTAATTAATTTTAAAATTAATTTAGCAGACTGTGTCTCAAAAATAAATTAATTAAATTGAATAAAAAGAAGCAGCATGGCTTATCAAAATGAACATGGGCTTTTAGGTTCAAAACAATGAATCTGACAATTACTAGCAGTAGGACCTTGGGTAGCACATTTATTTTCTTAGCTTCAGTTTCTTCATCTGTAAAACAGGATATCATCTAGTGTGGCCCTGTGCAATAGAACTTTCTGTAAAGATAGAAATGTTTTGAAACTGTGCTGGTAGCCACTAGTCACAAATGGCTATTTAATATTTAAAATATGGCTAGTGCAACTGAGGAACTAAAATTTTAATTTATTTTAAATTAATTAAGATTTAAGACTAAATCATCAGATGTAGCTACCAGCTAGTGAACTGAACAAATCTAACACATAGATCTTAGTTGGAGAAATGTATGTAAATATAGAGCCTAACTTAATGCCTGGCACATAAAAGGTTGTCAGCAATGCTGGTTGCTGTTATAATTATTTGGTATTATTTTCACTCTCTATAAAACATATAGTAAAATTAACTGATGTTGACTAACACATGAATTTTCTGGGAGTTCTTTCTCATTTGCTTAACTATTTGTGTGTATCTTTTATGATAGCCAATTTTCTAATTACGCAGCAAAGGCTGGGTGCGGTGGCTCACACCTGTAATGCCAACAGTTTGGGAGGCTGAGGCAGGTGAGTCACAAAGTCAGGAGTTTGAGACCAGCCTGACCAACATTGTGAAATCCTGCTCTCCTAAGAATACAAAAATTAGCTGGATGTAGTGGCACATGCCTGTAATCTCAGCTACTCAGGAGGCTGAGGCAGGAGAATCGCTTAAACCTGAGAGATGGAGGTTGTAGTGAGCCAAGATCACGCGATCGCACTGTTCGCAATTGCACAGATCTCACTCTGTCTGGGTGATAGAGCGAGACCGGGCCTCAAAAAAAAAATTTATGTATGTATACACACACACACACACACACACACACCACGCAGAGTAAAATTAACTGATGTTGACTAACACATGAATTTTCTGAGGTTTGCTGGGAGCTCTTTCTCATTTGCTTAATTATCTATGTATATCTTTTATGATAGCCATTTTTTAAATAAACAAGCAGAAATCATTTTATTCTTTGGAATCCCAAAGACTAGAAATTATTGATGAATTACTGCTATTTTTTCCAGGTTTACATGAGGATCCACAAAGCCCACCTCCTCTCCCTGCTGAAAAACCTATTGGAAACACTTTCAGTACAGTATCTGGAAAACTCAGTAATGTTGACAGAACTAAAAACTTGGTAAGTGGTCATTGTAGATTGTGTTAGGTCGAAGAGATAGCTATGCATTGATTATGAATAGTCAGCTGATATCTAAATTATTTTACTACTTGTCAGATTAAAAACAAAAAGCCTTTATTAGAGCCCAGTGGCTAAGCCCCATGTACTTATATAATGTAGTCTTCAATGTGTTAAAAGTCCCCATAGAGAGATTAGGCCAGTTCATTGTACTTCATTATAAAATAATTTGTATACCAACTTAATGACATTGTCTTTTAAATGGAAATAATAATTAGAAGGTTATTAAAATCTCAAAACCTTTAATATTTATGGAAATAACTTAAGTTGTTGGTTTTTATTTAAAATACCCAATTAGTGACCAAAATTTAAGATAATTACTATAAGAATTTTTAAATCTGAAATTTAAGAAAAATGTATTTTTTAAATTAAAAAAAATAGTGTTTTACTGTGCACTTGTTAAGATGGTGGTCAAAGAGATTTTTTGTATATATATTTCATTTCAACCTCAATAGCTTCATACTTTTGTGGTTTATTGGGAAAACAGACATACAACAAGGAATTAAAGAAGTGGTTTAAGGAAAATAATAAAAGTCGCTGGGTTAGGTGGCTCATGCCTATAATCCCAGCACTTTGGGAGGCCAAGGCAGGTGGATCACCTGAGGTCAGGAGTTCGAGACCAGCCTGGTGAAACTTCATTTCTACTAAAAATGCAAAAATTAGCCTGGTGTGGTGGTGGGTGCCTGTAATCCCAGCTACTCGGGAGGCTGAGGCAGGAGAATCTCTTGAACCCGGGAGATGGAGGTTGCAGTGAGCCAAGATCGTGCCACTGTACTGTAACCTGGACAACAGAGTGAGACTCCATCTCAAAAAAAAAAAAGAGAATAAAATCTTTCAGAGGACTTTATGGGAAGCCCAAGAGAAAGCTTCTGATTCTTTTCTCTTTTTTAAATCGACAAATAATAATTGTACATATTCTTGGGTACATAGTGATGTTTCAGTACATATACTATATAGGGATCAGATCAGGCTAATTAGCATATCTGTCATCTTAAACATTTTTCACTTCTTCTGTTTGGAATGTTCAATATCTTCCTTCCAGCTGTTTGAAACTATATATTATTGTTAACTATAGTCATCCTATAGTGGTATAGAACACTGTAATTTATTCTTCCTATCTAGGTGTAATTTTGCATTCTTTAACAAATCTCCCTGTCTCTCCCTTCTCCCTAACCTTCCCAGCCTCTAGTATCCTCTGTTCTATTTTTTATTTCTATGAGATCAACTTATTTTTAGCTTCCATATATGAATGAGAGCATGCAGCGTTTAACTTTCTGTTCCTGGCTTATTTCACTTAACATAATATCCTCCAGTTCCATTTATGTTGCCACAAATGACAGGATTCCATTCTTTTTATGGCTGGATAGTATTCCATGTTGCATACATACCACATTTTCTTTATCCATTTATCTGTTGTTGGACACCTAGGTTGATTCCATATTGTGAGGAATGCTGCAGTAAACACGGATGTTGCAGATGTCTCTTCAATGTGATTTCCTTTCCTTTGAATAAATTCCCAGTAGTGGGATTGCTGGATCGTATGGTAGTTCTATTTGTAGTTTTTTGAGGAACTCCCATCCTGTTCTCTACAATGGTTGTACTAGGTTACATTCTCACTAACAGTGTATAAGATTTCCCCTTTTTCTGCATCCTTGCCAGCATGTGTTATTTTTTTATCTTTTAGATAATAGCCATCCCAACTGGGGTGAGATGATGCCTCATTGCCATTTTGATGTGACCCCTGATGATTAGTGTATTTTAATGTATTTGTTTGGCCGTTTGTGTGTCTTCTTTTGAGAAATAGCCAGATCATTTGCCTATTTTTTGTTTTCTTTTTTGAGATAGGGTCTTACTCTGTGTTCTGGGCTGGAGTGCAGTAGTATGATCACAGCTCACTGCAGCCTTGACCTCCTGAGCTCAGGTGATTCTCCCACCTCAGCCTTCTGAGTAGCTGGAACTATAGGCACATGCCACCATACCCAGCTAATTATTTGTATTTTTTCTAGAGACAGGGTTTCACCACATTGGTCAAGCTGTTCTTGAACTCCTGGATTCAAGCAGTCCTCCAGCCTCCACCTCCCAAAGTTTATTTGCCCATTTAAAAATCAGATTGTTTAGGTTTTTTGCTGCTAATGAGGTTTCAGTTTCTTTTGCATTCTGGATACTAATCCCCTGTCAGATGAGTAGTTTGCAAATATTTCCTGCCATTCTGTATGTTGTCTTTTCACTCTGTTGATTGTTTCCTTTACTGTCCAAAAGATTTTTGGTTGATATAAGCTAATTTGTTTATTTTTGCTTTTGTTGCCTGTGTTTTTGAGGTCTTATTCATAAAATCTTTTCTAACACCAATGTCCTGAAATGTTTTTCCTGCTTTCTTCTAGTAGTTTTATTGTTTCAGGTCTTAGATTGAGGTCTTCAAGTTGTGTCTTATATAGAGTGAGTGGGAGGGTTTTATTTCATTCATCTTCATATGGATATCTGGTTTTCCCCAGCACCATTTGTTGAAGAGACTGTGCTTTCCTCAATGAGTGTTCTTGGCACTTTTGTCAAAAATCAGTTGGCTCTAGATATGTGGATTAATTTTTGGATTCTCTATTCTGTTCTATTAGTCTATGTGTCTGTTATCATGCTAGTATCATGCTGTTTTTGCTACTATATCTTCGTGTAGTGTATTTTAAAGTTGTTTATGTGATACCTCCACCTTTGTTCTTTTTGCTCAGGATTGTTTTGACTATTCAGGGTCTTTTGTAGTTCTGTACAAGATTTAGGATTTTTTTTTCTATGTTTGTGAAGAATGCCATTTGTATTTTGATAGGGATTGCATTGAATCTGCAGATTTCTTTGGGTAATATTCTCATTTTAACAATATTAATTCTTCCAATCTATGAGCATGGGATGTCTGTTTGTTTGTACCCTTTGTATCTTCTTCCATTGTTTCATCAGTGTTTTGTGATTTTCCCTGTAGAAGTCTTTAACTCCCTTAGTTAAATTTGTTACAAGGTATTTCTTTTTGTAGCTAATGTAAATGACATTGACTTCTCCATTTCTTTTTTTAGCTAGTTCTTTGTTCATATATAGAAATGCTACTGATTTTTATATATTAATTTTGTATCCTACAACTTTTCTGAATTCATTTATCAATTCTAAGAGGGTCTTTTTTTTTTTTTTTCTTTTGCTAGAGTCTTTAGGCTTTTCTAGATACGAGATCACACTCTTTTTTTATTTTTATTTTTTTTGAGATGGAGTCCCACTCTGTTGCCCAGGCTGGAGTGCAGTGGTGCGATCTCGGCTTACTGCAACTTCTGCCTCCCGGGTTCAAGTGATTCTCCTGCTTCAGCCTCAGCCTTCCAAGTAGCTGGGACTACAGGTGCACACCACCATGTCTGGCTAATTTTTTTTTTTTTAATAGAGACAGGATTTCACCATGTAGGCCAGGCTGGTCTTGAATTCCTGACCTCAAGTGAGCCCCCCGCCTCAGCCTCCCAGAGAGTCAATTACAGGTGTGAGCCACCATGACTAGCCCACACTCATGTTTTTTTAATTTCCATGTGGCATATGATCTTTAAGGCTTGGTTTTTTTTTTCTTTTCTTTTCTTTTCTTTTTTTTCCCCCAAAATGTTGGGGTTTCACCATGTTGGCCAGGCTGGTCTTGAACTCCTGACCTCTGGTGATCCACCCAGCTTGGCCTCCCAAAGTGCTAGGATTACAGGCTTGAGCCACCGCACCTGGCAAAGGCTTGTTTTAAGATAAATTAACTTTTAAAGCCTTTGAACAAAATTTTCAGTTCAAATTTCATAATAGTTTTACATTGTGCATTAACTATGCTTATTATACTGGCAAACCCACCTAATCATCTGGTGAAGAAAAATTTCTTTGAAGGAGACATTAAATTAGCCAATATCAAGTTAATGAGATTTCCCTGAAGAATGAATTAAAATTTAGTGATCACTTGTGATTTTCAAAATAGCTGGTAATAAACTTTTATTAAATCTGGGCCAAGAAAGCCCAGAAGAGGATAGTAGGGTTCCTACCATACTAACATTAAGTAGAAAAATCCCAAATTCTTATGGAGGAAAAGTTGCTTGAGAAGGTTACTGGCTTCTACTCTGAAATGGTTATAAAAAGGAGTGAGAGGGTGATGAGTAAGGAAAACATCATTCATTAATGTCCATCATAACATAACATCCATCATACATAATGGATTTTGTAAACTATAAAGATCTGTTGGAATAGTATTTGGGCACCGTGGCTCCGACCTGTAATCCCAGCACTTTGGAAGGCCGAGGTGGGCAGATCACTTGAGATCAGGAGTTCTAGACCACACTAAGTGAAACCCTGTCTCCACTAAAAATACAAAAGTTAGTTCTAGACCAACATGCTGAAACCCTGTCTCCACTAAAAATACAGAAGTTAGTCAGACATGTTGGTGCACACCTGTGATCCCATCTACTCGGGAAGTTGAGGCAAGAGAACTGCTTGAACCCAGGAAGAGGAGGTTGCAGTGAGCTGAGATTGTGCCACTGCACTCTAGCCTGAGCAACACAGCAAGACTCCATCTCAAAAAAAAAAAAAAAACAGTTTATACAAAAATTAGTCAGGTGTGATGGCACACACCTGTAGTTCCAGCTACTCGGGAGGCTGGGGCACAAGAATTGCTTGTGTCTGGGAGGCAGAGGTTGCAATGAGCTGAGATTGCACCACTGCACTCCAGCTTGGGTGACAGAGCAAGGCTCTGTCTCAAAAAAAAAGAAAAGAGGCCAAGTTCGGTGGCTCACACCTATAATCCCAGCACTTTGGGAGATCAAGGTGGGTGGATCACCTGAAGTCAAGAGTTCATGGCCAACATGGTGAAACCCCCTGTCTCCAAAAAATACAAAAATTAGCCGGGCATGGTGGCATGCACCTATAATCCCAGCTACTCGGGAAGCTGAGGCAGGAGAATTGCATGAACCCAGGAGGAGGAGGTTGCAGTGAGCAAAGATCGCGCCACTGCACTCCAACCTGAGCGACAGAGCAAGACTCTGTCTCAAAAAAAAAAAAAAAGAAAGAAATAGTATTATTATGTTATTATTATGTTTAGTCCTAAGCAGTCCACAAGCAACTTCTATATTTTAGAAAAACCAAAAAAGGAAGTTAGAATAAACTAAACCATCTGGAGAGATACTATAGTCATAGTGTTTGAAGCTCACTTGACAACTTGAGGAAAATCCTGTCCTGCATTGTTTGCAAAAGGAGTCAGAACATTCAGTACTATACCATAATAAATGCATACCATAATAAACACACTGAGTCTGAAGGAAGAAGAGATGAAGAATCAGACTGCAAGTTAAACGATTTGCCTCAAAGTCACACATATAGATTTCTGAGGCCTGAAAGTCAATCTGTGCCTAAGAAAATACCTTTGTTTGAGAATTACAGTTACTGAATGAGTTTTGGAACAGAGGCCATAAAGACCTAAAGGTATGGGCCAGGCACCGTGGCTCACGCCTGTAATCCCAGCACTTTGGGAGGCTGAAGCAGGGGGATCACCTGAGGTCAGGAGTTCAAGACCAGCCTGACTAACATGGTGAAATGCCATCTCTACTGGAAATATAAAATTAGCCAGGCGTAGTGGTGTGTGCCTCTAATCCCAACTACTTGGGAGACTGAGGCAGGAGAATCGCTTGAACCCAGGAGGCAAAGGTTGCAGTGAGCTGAGATCATGCCATTGCATTCCAGCCTGGGTAACAAGAGTGAAACTTGGTCTCAAAAAAAAAAAAAAAAGACTTAAAAGTGTGGATGAGGGCACCAGTATAATGACCCATGAGGTTAGGCATGGTCTTTGCCAAAGACGTCTCCTGACTGAGACATAGGACAAAAACTCTTTACTTGTTTTTTCTGCCTTGATTGCTGGGGACTTTCCATCTCAGAGTAAGATGGTGCATTTGTTGCTTTCTTTTGTTAAATGATGAGGGACTCCGGGGTGAAGAACATTGGGAGCTTCAGGAGCCATTCTCTCAGCAGGAGCAGACACCTCTGCGTGCCCTGTTGCCTACCATAGGAACACAACGCTCTCACAGCATCCCCTAAGGAGGCTGCCAACCAGTATAGAAGGAGAGTCGGGAGACACTGCTTAGTGTGTGTGAGGAATCAAAGGTACCGCACACAAGCTGACTCATGAGAAGAAACACTGTGTGTGCAAGAAGGAGACGGGCTAATATGAATTCAGGACATAAGAAGTGGTGCTGGACCGGGCATGCTGGCTCACACCTATAATCCCAGCACTTTGGGAGGCTGAGGCAGGTGGATTACTTGAGGCCAAGAGTTCGAGACCAGCTGGCCAACATGGCGAAAGCTGTCTCTACAAAAAAATAAGCAAGATGTGATGGTGCGTGCTTGTAATCCCAGCTACTCGGGAGGCTGAGGCAGGAGAACTTCTTGAACCCAGAGGTGGAAGTTGCAGTGAGCTGAGATCGTGCCACTACACTCCAGCCTGGGCAACAAAGCAAGATTCTGTCTCAAAAAAAAAAAAAAAAAAAAGTGATGCTAATTCTTGATTCTTGGAGGAAAAAGATAAGGAACATGTGAAGGCCACTCAGTAATTCCAGCAGACGAGAGTGTGGTCTTGGGAGAAATATCTGTTTGTTTTTGTTTTTGTTTTTGTTTTTGTTTTTGTTTTGAGACAGAGTTTTGCTTTTGTTGCCCAGGCTGGAGTGCAATGGCGTGATCTCAGCCCACCACAACCTCTGCCTCCCGGGTTCAAGTGATTCTCCTGCCTCAGCCTCCAGAGTAGCTGGGATTACAGGCATGCACCTACCACGCCTGGTTAATTTTGTATTTTTTAGTAGAGACAGGGTTTCACCATGTTGTCAAGCTGGACTTCACCTGAGGTCAGGCTGGTCTTGAATTCCTGACCTCAGGTGATCCACCCACCTTGTCCTCCCAAAGTGCTGGAATTACAGGCATGAGCCACTGTGCCCAGTGAAATATCTGTTTTTTAAAATATAGCAAAAGTCTGGGCACAGTGGCTCATGCTTATAATCCCAGCACTTTGGGAGGCCGAGGTGAGTGGATCAGTTGAGGTCAGGACTTTCAGAACAGCCTGGCCAACATGGTGAAACCCCGTCTCTACTAAAAATACAAAAGTTAGCTAGGCATGATTGTACATGCTTGTAGTCCCAGCTACTCTGGAGGCTGAGGTGGGAGAGTCACTTGAACTCAGGAGGCGGAGGTTACAGGGAGCAGAGATCACGCCACTGTACTCCAGCCTGGGCCACAGAGTGAGACTCCATCTCAGAAAAAAAAAAAGAAAGAAAGAAAGAAAAAAGAAAATAAATAAATAAAAAATAGCAAAAAACTGGGGAATTATTTTTTAAATTGGAATATTATTTCAGTGCAGATGAACAAAAAAAAGTGGAATCTGCAGAGGCAGTAACAAGCAGAAAAACAACTTCATCAGAAACTAAAATGCTTGTCCAAACACATTAAAAGCCAGAGTTAAGGGCCAGGTGCAGTGGCTCATGCCTGTAATCCCAGCACTTTGGGAGGCCGAGGCAGACAGATCACAAGGTCAGGAGTTCGAGACTAGCCTGGCCAACATGGCAAAACCCCGTCTCTACTAAAAATACAAAAATTAACCAATGGGGTGGTGCACATCTGTAATCCCAGCTACTCAGCAGGCTGAGGCAGGAGAATAGCTTGAACCCAGGAGGCAGAGGTTGCAGTGAGCTCAGGGATATCAGAGCTAGAGGAAAACTACCAAAAAGCAAATGCAGAGAACCTTCAGGTTATGTGTGGAATATCAAGAGAAGGAAGTCCCTAATCATTTATCTTCCAAAGACTTAGCAGAACCTGGGCATGAACCCAGACTTGAGCAAACACTAAGACAATGGCTCCTGCAGGAACTGTCTCCTTCTCTCACTATTTGGAGTATGTCAGATACAACAGTGCTAAAATCCCTAAAGAATCTGAATGTACTATTATTTTAGGATGTGCCTAATATCCCTAAAGAATTTAATGTACTATTTTTTTCTGATGTAAAATTTTCTCACTGTTGCAAATTAAGAAATTTAAAAGATATTTAAGATTTCCCATAAAAATACCACCACCCAGGAAAAAATACAGTCAATATTTGGTACAAAATTAGGAGCATAAGCTATGCATTTATTATAGTACATCATCTCCATCTTTCCACTTCAAATTTATACATCTCTTTTTAAAATTTTTCTTATCAGTGTATCTAATAATTACAGTTTTTGAGAAAAGCAATTAAAGTTTCTTCCTATCTGCTAGAGTTTGTTTTAATTTTAAAGGTAGCCAAAGAAATAAATGCTTTTTTCAAGCATCATGGCAATATTTGTCAGGAAAAAATATAGGCAGCAGTGTATTTATAAGGCATGGATTATATTCTGGACTATTGCAGGGTTTATGAGCTGGTTACTTGCCTTACTACATTAACTGAACTCATTAGTCAAACCAAGTTTTAAGGACAAGATTAATTTGTTTTTTAAAATGGGATTTTATAACATTGAAACATGTTTAAATCGCAGTTACTGGCAATTAATCATTTGATATTTAAGGAAAAAGTTATAAATATTCAGTATAATTTAAAAATCATGAAAGTGAGCTTTCACTCATTTATAGGAAGGAGGAAAACAGTGTGAAGTAACCCAAAGATTCCCAAGCTTTAATTAAACCTCCTTTGGGAGGCCAGGGCAGGTGTTCGAGACCATCCTGGCCAACATGGTGAGACCCCGTCTCTACTAAAAGTACAAAAATTAGCCAGGTATAGTGGTACACACCTGTAGTCTCAGCCACTCGGGAGGCTGAGGCAGGAGAATCACTTGAACCCGGGAGGCAGATGTTGCAGTGAGCTGAGATTGCATCATTGCACTCCAGTCTGGGCAACAGAGCAAGACTGTCTAAAAAAAAAAAATTTTTGTTAGGGCTTTTTCCCCCTCCTAAAAAAAAGAAATTTTGGCTTTGAGATCCTTTTGGCTTCCCACTCAACAGATCTGAAAATATTCTCCATGTATTATCCTCATTTCCCAATACTTGGGCTAAAACATCTTCAGAAAATCTGTTTAAATGCAACAGTTTGAATCCCTTCCCTGCAGAAATCTTCCTATTAATCTCCACACTTCCAATTTCTCACATCTACCATTAGGGTAAAACATTCCAACTGTACCTGTCTTTTGTTTTTCACATTATCCTCCTTTACTCTTTTTTTTTCCCCAAAAAAATATGGGGTTTCACCATGTTGGCCAGGATGCTCTTGATCTGACCTCGTGATCCACCGGCCTCGGCCTCCCAAAGTGCTGGGATTACAGGTATGAGCCAGCGCGCCCGGCCTATTCTCCTACCCTTTTACTCTTTTCTACAAAATTATTTTTATCCCATCCAGCCCCTTTGCTGGAGTGATAAAAGCACACTGCCTTCTTGGACCTTTATTTCTCCTCACACGCATTCCTCTCAGACGATCCTGCAAGCTTCTTTTACGTTCCCACCTTCTTTGAGTTCAAAACCCACTGCAAAGTGTTGAATCCAAACAGTAATACGATCTGCCTATTCAAAGCAAAACCAACTAATAACCACCCCGCTTACTATGTGTTTAAACTTAGGAGCAGTGTTTCTTATGTGTGATCATGGAATGAATAAAGAATACATATTTTTAAATTCTCTTCTGGGCCTGCTTGAATTTTCCCTTAATATCTCATTAATTCACTGAGTGCATGACCATGCAGTGCAATTGTTCAGGCTGTGGTCCACAACAGGAGACCACTTGGTTTCTTCCTGTCAGTGTTTTCACTTGTATTAGGACATGAATAATTCAGGCAGAAGTGAGTTAATATTGTTTAAGGCTGAAAACTCTTTTAAGTTGTATAACTCAACTACATTTCTACTTGTAGATCCAGGCAAAAGGTTGTCCAGAATTTCTCCTGACAAGCTCTTGTTTCAGATTAACCTTAATTTGCATTCTCTGCTACTTGCAGGAATCCAACCACACAGGTCAAACAGGAGGTTTTGTGCGAGGACCCCCAAGGTTGCCACTGAGGTAAGTAAGTGTGGGAAAAATTAGAGAAGAATTGATGACTCAGAGACCCAACTCTGTTTTTTATCACCAAGATTCAGTTTTGTTGGCCTTGGATCTTTTTTTTTTTAAGAGATAAAATAATCTCACCAGTTCACCCAGGCCACTAGCTCACAGTCTGCTTCTAACAATAGATTGTGGGAATCTCTGCTCCCTTTTTATTTTAACACAGTCCAACTCATAGAGCAATTTATTTCCTCAGATAAATGAACAAGACTCATTTCTGAACTTAAAACAGCTCCACTTCTAGAATATACATATACATGCACACAAACACTCTCCTGGTTAAGAGAGACAGGACTGGTTTTTGGCATTTCCAAAGGAGACTGACTTTGTGAGCTCAGAGGTAACTGCCTTCTGAGTTCCAGAGCTATTCAGACAAAGGGCTTTAATGCTATCAGAAGATATTATTACTATGTTGAAAATTATTTCTTTCTTTTTTTTTTTTTTTTTTTGAGATGGAGTCTCACTCTGTTGCCCAGGCTGGAGTGCAGTAGTGTAATCTCGGCCCACTGCAACCTCCACCTCTGGGGTTCAAGCGATTCTCCTGCCTCAGCCTCCCAAGTAGCTGGGACTACAGGCATGTGCCACCATGGCCAGCTAATTTTTGTATGTTTAGTAGAGACAGGGTTTCACCATGTTGGCCAGGATGGTCTCTATCCCTTGACCTTGTGATCGCCCACCTCGGCCTTCCAAAGTGCTGGGATTACAGGCATGAGCCACCACACCCGGCCGAAAATTATTTCTATCATAGGGATTAAGAAAAGGCTTTCAAAGTAATAGTTGTCCTATCCTTTCAGAACTAGCTTATATTAATCTAAATTAGAGTTTTAATAGTAACTCAAATGACATGAATGTTAGGGAATTTTGATGTTCCTTTTCTGATTATGTACAAGACTCCAGCACACATACATCATATCTTATTATAAGCTTTTCATCTCAGACTTTGGTAGAAAGTGCTTAGTTTCCTGAAATAGTCATGATGTGTTTAAGAGCAAATGAGACTTTAGAGAGCTCATGATAGTAAATGCTTGTTTGTCTTGAACTAATGAATCTCTAGTGCAAGATAAGAGGAAGCTGGAACATCATGGCATTTCCTCCAATAGTGTAATGTTTAATGCAGCAGTCATTTGCTCAAAAATAGCATACCCTGCATGTTTTAGTAAATTGTATTCCACTAGCAGAAAACTGTGTGTGTGTGTGTGTGTGTGTGTGTGTGTGTGTGTGTGTGTGTGTGTGTAAGACAAGACAGAACAGAATCTAATACTGATCAAAACATTGACTCATGGCTGCTACATTGACTTTCAGACCTGTGAATGGAAAAGCCATTCCAACGCAACAGCCTCCAACCAAGGTGCCCCCTGAGAGACCACCTCCCCCAAAGCTTTCTGCAACCAGAACATCTAATAAGAAACTGCCTTTTAATCGATCCTGTTCCAACATGGATCTTCAGAAAAAACAAAGTAACTTGGCAACTGGACTCTCAAAAGCCAAAAGTCAGGTTTTTAAAAATCAAGATCCGGTGCTACCCCCTCGCCCCAAACCAGGACACCCTCTCTACAGTAAATACATGGTAAATTCAGCTTTTAAAAATGTTTGTGTCAAGAGGTTTGCCCTAAAGTACATATACAATTCATTATTCCTTAGAAAAAGATGATGAAACAAATGTGGAATTGTCTTTTGATGCCAAGAGTGCTTTAGATGAGTAAGCCTTAATAAATTCCAGGTCTTGGCTGGTCACGGTGGCTCATGCCTATAATCCCAGCACTTTGAAAAGTTCAGGCTGGTAGATCAGCTTGAGGCCAAAAGTTTGAGACCAGCATGGCCAACATGATAAAATTCTGTCTCTACTAAAATTACGAAAAATTAGCCAGGCATGGTGGCACAATCCTGTTATCCCAGCTACTCGGGAGGCTGAGGCATAAGAATTGTTTGAGCCTGAGAGGCAGAGGTTGCAGTGAGCCAAGATCGCACCACTGTACTGCAGCCTGGGCAACAGAGCAAGACTCCATTTCAAAACAAGCAAAACACCTAGGGCTTTAAAGCAGGGTTTCATTATTAGGAGAAATGTAGAGAAGGAAGAAAAAGCAGGGCAGGCCAGGCTTGTAACTTGTTGCCTGGCTGGACCAAAGAAATCCTGAAAAACCTGACCCAATGGGTTATATTAATGGGAGCATTATATATAATATATAAAGATATTCAGGCAGGAGTGCAGTGATACAATCATAGTGTACTGTAGTTCTGACCTCCTGAGCTCCGAGAGCCTCCTGCTTCCACTTCCTGAGGAGCTGGGGCTGTGGGAACATGTCGCCACTCCTGGCCTATAGTTTATATCTAATAGCTCCTTTTCCCACTGAGTAAATTTTAAAATGAAGTAGAAAGGTCTTACGAAGATGGATGGTTTTTTTCCCTCATTTTCCCCTTTTTGTAAGCCTAATAACTATCATGGTCCATTTATTAGTTACCAGTTAGAAGTTTTTATCAATAGTTGAGATACTAATTTTGTTCTCTTTTAATGTTTTTCTTTTTTTTTTTTTTTTTTTTTTGAAAAAGGGAGAAAAGGAGAAAGAAAGAAACTGCAAAAGAAAGAAAACAATGAAAGAGAAAGAAAGAGGAAGAGATTTTAGAAAAAGAGAGAAAAGGAGAAAGAAAGACAGCAAAAGAAAAAGAAAAAAAGGATGAAAGAAAGAGGAAGAGAAAGAGGGAGACAGAATGGGATTCTTGTTTTATTGCCCAGGCTAGAATACAGTCTAAAAATGGATATTAAAAACCTCTTTTATGCCAATAATTGTGTTGAACAATGGAGACAGGAAGGAATAGGGGATGAAAATAACAAATAAGCAGCCAACCAATATTTTATTTAAACCTGTGAAATGCTATGCAATTGCTGGGGAGTGATTTACTTCCAGTTATGTGGTCACTTTTAAAATAGGTATA